>BMAV01007063.1:19185-139694 GCA_019973955.1 Trichonephila inaurata madagascariensis
AAATCTCCAAGCCTTAAATAGCGCTTTGAGGTGGCGCCACAGGCGCACGTGATGTGTGTCTGCGCTGAAATTCTAATCATTTGCATACCTCACCTCAGCTAATGCATGTTGTAAATTTCATGTTATTTGCATGCTTCCTTCAGGGTGTTGCATTTACGGTGGCCAGCAGTGTATATAGGAAATATTTTATTACAATTTGTTACAAATATAGATAATACTTTTACACAGCACAAGTTCTTTAATTTTAATTCACCAATAAATATTCGAAAAATCTTCATCATTTTACTTTTTAAGTACTTTCTCATTTATTTATTTCCTAATTAAATACCCTAGCACGCAAGCGTGCTTTACTTATGAAAATGCGATAATGGCAATTTGCTAGAGCAAATAGCTGTGGTCCATCTAATGGCAGCAACGTAAACAAAAATTCCAGGTTTGGGACCAAGAGAAAATTTCCGATACCGTGGTTGCTTAGCATTCTAAAGTAGGAGTAAATGTTATCGAATCCATTGAGAAAATGTATCGTGCATAATTTGTACAAAGAATGTGGAATACTTCTTAAACGAAAAACGATAATTATGCTCATATGTTAGATAAGTACTTAGGATAAAAATGATAAGCATACATTTTATATAACAAAAGCAAATGATATAATTATGAGTAGTTTTTATTTCTGTTTTTATAAGCAGTACATGAGGCTAAAGAAAGATTGCGTGGAAACTACTTTTCTTTTCTTTTTCCCCACGCGGAATAAATATCGAAGGAAAATAGGAAACAAATTTGCATAGCATTATTTAAGTACTTATTGTTAAGTTTTTATTGTTAAATTCTTTTTTTTTTCTTCTAGAGGATATATGTGTGTATTGTGAAAAATTATTTTATATTTTCCGATTTAATGATATGTTATTATAGTAAAGTTTTCAAGAGATAGCATAAAATTGGATTTTCAAAGAATCAATTTTTCAAAAAACCTTTTTAAATATTTATATAGAACGTTAAGAATATTTTAAATCAAAACATTTTGAAATACGATTGTGATTACTCTCAGAGTAATAAAAGCGTATTGGTTGATGTAGACTTGTCATTTTAAAAATAATATAACCAAACAGCATTTCCATTGATATCTGTTTAAATTTGATTGTTGGGTTCTTTTATTAGCGTCACACTTCTACGCTACACTTATAGTTTGAATCTTGTTTAAGTGATCAAGATTCAAAGAGGATTGGTGTACCATTCCCCAAATTTAATATCGATTTGGAATTTATCATTATATTTTTCCCCGATATATAAGCTACATAATGTCGTTATCGTCAACAAAAGAAAAACTGTTTCATTACTACTCTGCCCAGTTGGTGCTACCTCATAAACATTTACCAAAGTGAAAAGCCATATAAAAAACACTTCTAACAGACATGAGGTTCTGTTTCTTCCCTCTTATGAATTCAGAATATAATTCAATGGATATTTTTGTTCTAAGCAATAATTAATGAGTTATTTATATGTTTTTTACATTTTTTTCTGTTAGTGATAAACTAGGAATCTGTTATGTAAAATGTAATTTAAAGTAATGGTGTTTCTGAAAATTGATAAATGTATATTACCATTCCAATGTAGTATTTTAATAATTCTGAAATTATAATCGTCGCTTTTTTCATAAATATTAACGTTGATAAAATTATCCTTTTTTTAAAAAAAAGAAATATTTGATTATGCATTATGGATAACAAAAGTAGTAGAGGTCCATAAGTAAAAAAAAAAAAGTAATTGTTTTGTTTAAACAGAAACCAATTGATTCAAGTTTTCGTAATTTGAATAATTTTTGTAATTATCTTTATATTTTTTTATGAATAATATTCAAGAAATTAATGAAACCATCTATCTACTTATTAACATTATATATACAGAATAGGAAAAAAAAAAGAAAATAAACTTCAAAAAGGAATTGTGTCAGTTAAGCAGTTTCGATATATAAAAACATACAATGCAAGTAATAATTAAACATTAAGATATCCAACATATGAATAAAAAAAGCTTTAGTTAAGCATACATTTTATAACAACGAAACCAATCATATTCGTATATTTTATATACATGAAGAAAACCCTACTTACTATATGTGCATGTAACTAAATATTTTATTTACATTAATAGATATGTATAATGTAAACAAAACACTATAAATTTTGTGTGCCACTTTGTACATATAATTACATACTTTATTTATATTGATACTTGACAGAATTTACTTTGTTGCGAAAGTAAATCATCAGTAATGTGTAAGTAAAATATATACATAAAAACAAGAGAATTGACACATAAATTAAGGAAAACATAAATTCAGTAACAATTCTTAATTTTAAATAATATACAGTAGCGTTATCTACCTAAGCTTTTAGAAAGTTGGTATGATTTATTTGAACGTCAGAATAACGTGTCTTCGTATATTTTACTTGTACTAATAAGGGAATTATATCTAAGTAATGATCTTTTTTAAATTAAGCCTCTGCAGTATATTGATTATTTGTCATGGAATAAGTACCATAAAAAAAAGAAAAACATAGAAAAATTTTCAGTTACATTCGTGAACCAATATTTCTATGTTTTTTTTTATCAATCTTGACTCAGTGTTGGTACTATAACCACTTACTGTAATGCTCTCATGGTAAGTGATTAATATACATAATAAATATGTGATGCACAAACTGTCGAAAACTACTGGCATAAGAATGTACGTCTACTTGGTCTATATGTTAACAATAAAATAATTAGGCATTATTTACTAATGCAGTACAATATTAATAAAACGTGTCACTGTAATGAACACTGATAATTATCAGTATTCATTACAATCACACATATATTAGTTATAATTGATAAAATTAATTCGAATTCTACTAACCTAGATTAGTTATAATTAATTCATTGTTTTTTTAAGAATAACATATTTTTTTATCAACAATAGCGATTTTACTAATTTTCGTATCATATTCGAATACATATATTATCATGTTTGTCCTGTAAGCTTAAATAATTTTCCATTGTTTATCTATGCATCAGCATACTACGTGTCGCTGTAATAAGCAGCTGTACGTAATCGAAATATTTATCAGAACAATAATTTTTTCAATGAATGCCAATTTTTTTTCTCATTTTCATATCATATTTGTATACACATACGGTCTGTTTGTTCGGTAATCTTTTCTTAAATATCTAGGCATTGTTAATTTATGTAGCAACATAATACGTTTCACTGTAATAAGCATTTATACCTAATTGAAATGTTTATCAGAACAATAAACTTGTATTAACGATGCCGATTGCTTACTTACTTTTGTATCATATTTGTATACACGCAGGTTTTGTCTGTTCTGTAATCTTATTTTAAATAGACAGGCATTGTTTACTTATGTGACAATATAATTCATGTCACTGTAATGAGCA
Source organism: Trichonephila inaurata madagascariensis (assembly GCA_019973955.1). Classification (NCBI taxonomy): domain Eukaryota; kingdom Metazoa; phylum Arthropoda; class Arachnida; order Araneae; family Nephilidae; genus Trichonephila; species Trichonephila inaurata. The sequence continues at coordinate 22,627 of BMAV01007063.1, forward strand.
CCCATACGTAATAGAAATGTTTATTATAACAATGAACTTTTTATCAATGATGCCGATTATTTACTGATTTTCATACCGTATTTGTATGCATATATAATATTGTTCAAGAAAAGTTTGGCCTTGAATAAAAATGCATGCAATCGCTTATATCTTAACTATACAGATTTAATAAGTTAAGTCAAAGGTCTTCAAACGTTTTCGACTTAAAGAACCCTTAAAACTATTAGATATTTAGGAGAAACCCCATTCCATACACACAATTAGAAGAATGAATCTTAAAATAATATTTAAATTAAATCGAAATATTATAGGTACTTTATGGAAAAACTATTAAAAAAGTATATGTATGAAAGTATATGCATATTTTACTAAAGAATTTAACATAATTTCAATATAATTTACTTATTAATAGTATCAGTCTATGATCCAAACGTCACCTACTCATCCATTACAGCAATTATCTATACATATAAATAAAAATGAAGTGTATGTTTGTAATTTGAAATTAACAGCTTTTTACTAAAAATGCATTTAAAAGTATATACAGTACATATATGAAAAAATCAATTTTTAAAATTTTTGTCTGTCTCTCTCTCTCTGTTTGTTCCGTCTAATCTTTGAAACGGCAGGACCAATTTTGACGGAACTTTCACTGGCAGGTAGCTATTGTTATAAGAAGTAACTTAGGCTACTTTTATTTCAGAAAAAAAAATTAGGATTCCTCAAAAATGAAATTAAAACCAATGAAATAGTGAACAATATCCGATTCAAATAGGGATTATTTGTTTCAAAAGGGATTATTTTAATTCAATAGGGATTTATTTTAATTCAATAGAGGGATTATTTTATTTCGCGAGGCTTCTGTTTCAACGATTTCTACCAGTTATATCAAACATTTTTGCTTTATTAGGTTGTTGCCACTCCTGACATATCCCGTTCATGTCCTTTGATCCTAATGATTTTACAGTCCTCACCCCATCGACAGTGTCAAAGGTCATGCGTCCCTCTCACCCCTTGCCCAACAAAACCAAAAAAATAAATAAAACAAAAAAGAAGCATTGATTCACAAAGTAGAAGAATGACATCATACTTATAGCATAGGTATTTCTTTACTTGGAATACATAATTTTTAAGTTTTCGTAAACTCTGCGAATTGAATAAACACATTTTTGTTAAATTCCAAGTGGACGAAGACGAGGGTAACAGCTATTTAACATATAAGAAAAATGCATCAGAAAGTAATATTAACGTATTACACACCCAAATACAAATTGCTTACCCTATTTTAAGCATTTATTACAGAAAATTTGTAACAATGTGTTACTTTTGCTGAGCAGAAGGAAGGTGTTTTAAAAAATCGAACCACAAAAAGAGCTAGGGGGCGTTATAAATAAAAAAAACCTTTTTTTTATCGGCTATTGTATCTACAGACTTAAAATTTAGCAAACATGGTTTTTTGTTCAACTGAGATATGCAAAAAGCTTTTTTTTGTTTAATTTACTATTCACATAAAATTAACTCATTAAAAACTTCTTTATCCTTTAGTCTGTATTGTTTAATTTTTAAATTCACCCGTGCGAAGAACGGGCATACCAGCTAGTCATGTATATATTTTTTGCATTTTTTACATAAACTGTTGAAGTCTATGTACAATATATCGAAATAATTTGATGTCAATTTCATTTTTCAGTTTAATCATTTTTATATATATATATTTCTGTAGTCTCTCACGTTGAGAAATATTTTTTCAAAAATATATTGTTGTAGTCTCTCTCGTTGAGAAATATTTTTTCAAAAATATATTGTTCTGTATGACATTAAAATGTTTCTAACTAGGTGAGAACTCATGTGTATTTTGCTTGAATTTGCAATCTAAAATTAAGCCTTAAATAGCGCTTGAATTTTGCAATCTAATTAATTTTTTAGGAGACATAACTGATAGTTTTTTGAAAAAATCCATAAGAAAAACACAATTCCCGAACCTGAAATCGTCTAAATCTCCAAGCCTTAAATAGCGCTTTGAGGTGGCGCCACAGGCGCGCGTGATGTGTGTTTGCTCTGAAATTCTAATCATTTGCATATCACACCTCCACTAATGCATGTTGTAAAGTTCATGTTATTTGCATGCTTCCTTCAGGTTGTTGCATTTACGGTGGCCAGCAGTGTATTACAATGACATTTTTTAAAAAAAATATCGCAAAACAAAACTGTGTGTGTAAATAAAATCTTCTCTTTTAGTGACTAGAATGCGCTTTAAATACTTGAGGTTGAACGAACGAACATTTCGAATCCATTTTACGCACGCATTTATAATTTTTTTCCTATTTTTTATTGTATGTCTTGAAACACCTGAGTATGTCTTGTAAAACCCTAAGATTCCGTGTAACAGAGTTTAAGACTCCAAAGTTAAGTTATTCAATAAATATGTATTCGAGGAACACGTCAAAATATTATATCAGCGAAGCACAACATGATCAAAATTACAGTTATGAACCCGAAGAATATCGATTCATCATGTTTTGAAAATTTTTTTTAAAAATGAATGCTTTCATGGTTATGTATGCAATTATAAAGGTAGGAGTAATTTAGTTGAAGGCACGCCAAAACAAATGCATCACTACTATTATCACTCATACCTAATAGAAAACAAATTAAACTTTTTAGAATAACATACCTTTACATGGCTCATTAATCAATGTGTCATAAAGCGAGATTATCACCGGAAATTTGACTGATTACACGTCAAACCAAGCTCACCTTAAGAAGAGCTTCGGTGCTCGCGTACTTTTTTTTTTAAGGGCTACTCCGTAATATGACACTTTCCCATAATTACTTTCATGAGCTATTCCATTGTAAATAGGTTTAGTAGCGCAGAAAAGTCTTTTTTAATAAGAAAAGTTTTCAATTAAAGGTTCCGGCGTTAACGAGCGTAGGTGCTCGAACAGTTTAATTTCGCTTTTCCGATAATAATACTGTGTATCACAAGTTGTCTTACACGATAATGAACAAGGCAATGAGTAATTAAAGTATCTTAATTTTACGGTTATTATATAATTTGTAATTTTTTTTATGTATCTTAAGGGGAATTGGACTGGTTAAACATAAGGCCTATACAGTTACTGCTATGCAATTTAAATATCATAGAATGCAATTCTTTTGAATTAATGGAAATTTTCTTTCTAAAGAATCATCTTAAAATTTCCAATTGGAGATTTTAACAACAAAATATCTCATTGTTTTTAAGGTATCCGACTACGTTCGGAACCGTGATTTTAAAAAGGCACATAAATGAATAATTTTCATGACATTTAGTGTCACTTAGATTAGAATACATATATAAAATCGTTTTATAAGGACATTTTGACAAAAAAAAGTTATTTAAATACAATATATTTTGGCTAAAAATTAACTTAGCATAATCCTTTTTCAAAATGTTCTCTTTTTGTGAAAAATGATTCTATTATAATAATATTTTGCCTGTATATAGCTCAGACCTCTGTACAGAGGCTCAACTATGATTTTTGAAACATTCACATTATTTTCAGAGTTACAATCATTTGAAATAATTATAGGCGTTTTTTTCTTAAAATTTCTCCCCTCTGGTGTCGTAAAACACGGATAAACCCACTTCTAAGTTATATATTTCAAAAACTCTAGTTGAGCCTATGTACAGAGATCTGAGCTATATACAGGCAAAATATTATTATAAAAGAAGCATTTTTCACAAAAGGAGAACATTTTGAAAAAAGTTTATTCTAAGTTAATTTTTTGCCGAAATATATATTGTACTCAAATAATTTTTTTTGTAATAATATTCTTAAAACTGTTTTATATACATTTTCTAATCTAAGTGACACTAAATATCATAAATATTATCCATTTATACGCTTTTGCAAAATCACGGTTCCGAACGTAGTCGGTTACCTTAAATTATGAAATGAACCGAGCTCTTAAAACCGATTGTTTATTTTATAGTAAATTTAATTCTTGAACAAGAACTGCAAATTAAGCCACACAAATTAGAATTTTAAAATTGATGCTTTTAAAATGTATCTATCACTAAAAGCTCAAATTTGATTATTCATATCAGTACACACTTATTTCCTGTAAGTTCCTTATTGTAATGGTCTACGTCCACCTTTCTATAGATAAAACAATGTTTATCAAAATGCTGTGACAAATTTATTAATGATACCAACTTGGCAGTATCACCACATTTCCATTAAATCGCCATTATAATGTAAAGGACGGCATTGCTTACAGTTTTACAATGTAACTGAAGAACTGAAATTCTTTATGCTACATTATCCACCTGAATATCCATCATTAGTAGCTCTAACAGGAGCGTCACCCCCTCAACTGGATTTGTAATTAGGCTGTACCGTTATGCTAGTAAGAAATGTGTGTTTTACTAATGGACAGTGTAATTGCACAAGATCGGTAATGAAAACTATTTAGCAGAATATTCAGAGCAATTAAGAGGAGAGCATTGTTTTTGAAGATGCATTAAATTGGAAGTACAAATTTGAGCAATGACAGGTTGAACAATAAGGGTTGGTCCACAGTTAGGTGGACAGAGGGAACACACCTCCTCCTATAGTTCTTTAAAAATATATATATTTATTAAACTGTATAAACAACAACACTGTTTTTTTTTTTTAAATTTTTTATTGTTGCTGTAAAAACTGAAGAAATTCAGCGTTTTCTAAAAGAAGAAAGATATTCCTGTAATGAAATTGAATATGATAAATGTGAAATGATTCATACAAAAGTATCTTGGACTTATAAAATAATCATCGAGTTCGCAATAAATTGCTAAATTCAAGTAAATTTACAAATATATTTCATGAATTCACTTTCCTCGCTTAACGAGAGTAATTAGTTTCAGAAGCTTATTCGTAACTCGAAACACATGTTAAACAAAACAATTTTCCCAGCATAAATTAATGTAAAATGCAATAATGAGTTTCACGTAGAAAAAAACAGTAAAAAGAAGTGTGAATCGAGTTAATCTTTTTGTATACATTGGAATGAACCTGGAAATAGTTACTAGTTTATCTTTATATTAATACCTAATCGTTTTTATTTAGAAAGTTATCCAGAAACATTTATTTTTTGTGGAAATTTAAAAATCTGATGAAACCGGGGCACACTATTACCATTAAATTACCTTGTATCGTTCTTATAGCAACTGCCATATAAGTACGATGCAACTGTTTCTTATACAGGGAGCTTGGAAACTTCCTGTTTTGAAAATGCAATAAAACACACTACATCAGTGGTTCTCAAACTTTCTATATTTCCGACCCAATATTCAATCATAATTTTCTTCGCCCCCCCTCCACACAATGACAATGCATTGCATTCAAGAAGACTGTATTTTGACGTTAAACCTTTAATACGTCTGTAGTGCCACCGGTGTATAAAAACGTTTCACGCAGCTAGAGCGTTAATTGGCCAGGACGCATATATACGCCTTTCCGAAGTACGATCTTTTCTGTGAACTGTTATCCATGAAATTATTCGAAGGCTTTGGAATGTAATAAAATGACCTTGGCAGTGTTTGGGAAGGATTTACTTATTTCAGATTAAATTCTTATTTATTTCTTCTTTCACGCCCCCCCCCCCCAATACACAACATACCGTCGCGTATGTCGTTGTTGCGAATTGTATTGTTGAGCGAATCACGTAATTTTTAATCGGCAGTTAAGGGACTAATTATAAACCGTACAAAAATTATCAAGATAAGTGTTAATTTTTGCATATAGTTTTATATATGATAAGCCCATGGAATTACTGGTAATTATTAAACTTGTTCTTAACTCAGTATTGTTATAAACTAGTTATAAAATACATTGCCAGTACTGATGTATTTACAAGTGTATTATATCAGTGTAATTGTTTATTTTATGTTTTATTATGTCAGAATGTATTTTGTTCATTTACTTTCAGTAATTGAATAATTTTTTAAAAATAATTTTTTGTTTTCAATTTTTCGATAGGCTCACGTCCCCCCCCCTCTCGCATTGTTATCACGTCCCCATAGGGGGGCGTACCCCACATTTTGAGAAACACTGCAGTACATGTTTCATTTGATTTTATTGTTATTTTCAGCCTACGACACGACATTGGAACTGTGAATTAAATAGTTTTAAACACAATATCCGTTGAATATCACCATTCATTATCAATACAATAATGCAGTCAATTTCGAAACTTTGAGTCACCTTTTCAAGCATATTGATCGGGGTATTTTCAATTTCGGCTCTAATGCTATTCTGTAGGTCTTCTAGGGTTTTGGAGAGATTTTTGTAAATCAAGGACTTGAGAAAAGCCCCCCCGGAAGAAATCAGGGAGGGGAAAAAGTCGGGTTACCCCAGGCCAGTTAAAGTCCCCCCCAAAGGAGATCGGCATTCGGAAGCTGCTTTTAAAAACACTTTGGAACTGGGGTGTGGGTTTGTGCCCCTCTTATTGTAAGCCACGTTTCAAGACCCCTTTCGGGAAGTGAATAAAAAACTTTGGGATCATTGTCACATACCGGCCTGAAATGACACACGAACTCATTCCACAATTTCAGGTGTTCTTACGGTCATCGGATGTCATATTTCCTAGGAGACATCCCCCATTTTTCGTAAGGTATCCATCCGCATTAAAACCTATTTTCGATTAGGAAAATGACCTTGGGGAGGAAAATCGAAGCTCAAAAGCACGTTGCACAGCAATCACCCCGAAGTCAAAAAAACGCCCCACAAAAAGGCGTTTTTAACCCAAAAATTTTGAGACTGAGCCCGGAGAACACAAATATATCCCTCCACCCCTTCCAATGAACCCTTCATCTCCTTCTTGTAAACATCGCTGCAACTTGTTCAAAAAGGGATCAATCAGGAAACACCTCTTCAACAAGACACTACCGCCAGATGATTGCGTCATCCCCTGCCTGCTCATCGTCCCCATCCTTAGGTGAACTCTTGTGCCGACCAATCAGAAGGTTCTTTCTCCCCACAGACTTCAACATCAAAGACTAAAAAAAATAAGGGGGAAAAAAAAGTTCAAAAGGGAAGTTTTTTAAATTAAAAAAGGGAATTTTTTTTTTAAAATTTTTGTGAAAAATTTTTGCTTTTGAAAAAATCTTATTTTTAAATTATTTTAAAAATTTAAAAAAAAGGGGGGTTTAATTCAAAAGGGGTCCAAAACTTTCAACCAAAAATTTTTTTTAAAAATTTTTTATTAGTTCTTTTTAATTTTTTTTATTTAAAAATTTTCTTCTCCTTTAAATCAAGGGACTTTTTTAAAAAGACTAGTTTGAATTTGTTTTCAAATCTTATTTTTTTTTTTCTTTTTAACGGCATTGTTGCTGGGGGAAAAATTTTTTTCCTTCAAATTTATTTTATTATATTTAAAGGGGGTTTGAACAAATTTTTTTTTTTTTTCCAAATAAAACGGAGTTAATTTTCTTAAAAAAAATTTTAGAAAATGCTCAAAATATTTCTCTTTTAAAAAAAAAAATCTAATCAAATTGGGTTAATTTCTCTATAATTTTGCAAATATAAAAATTTAATTCCCCCTTTTAAAAATCAACAATAATTTAAAATTGAAACTTAAACCCCTTTTTTTTTTAAAAATTTTTATATTTTGTATTTTTCTTTTCAAAGGGTTTAAATTTTGTCAGCAAAACACAAATTAAGTGATAAAACAAAACTTTCCATAATGAAAACAAGCAACAAAATCCTCTGAGCTTCGGTAGGAAGAAAACTAAAGTATTTTGATCCTCTTAAATATGCACAGAATCCGTCTTTAACTGCGGAAGGTTCCATTTTTAGATCCTATAAGTATATAGGTCTATAAAGGATTACATAAGCCTCCTGTGCAGATCTTTGCCTTCCTGATATCCGGCAAATGAGGCAGAATTTATCGAGGACCTATCGAAGAGAAAGCGGCTTGAGGAAACTTCATGTCTTTTTTTATGTCCGAAGAACTCCCCTTTTATGACCCTTTTTCGAGATCAAACACTGTCAAAGAGGGTAAAAGCAAGGGGTGCACAAAAGCATCTGCAAAGCGCTTCGGTCACTGACTTTGGTTCTCTTTCCTTTTCTTTTAAGTCGTATTGTGATTTAAAGTAACAAAGGGGATGCTGTATTTCTTTGATAGAAGAAATTTAAAAGAAGGTTGGAAAAAAATTTTTTTTTTTAAAGAATTCCCTAAAGGTATTAAAGGGACCATTGTGTTGTAAAATATTTGTGCAATAAATGCTTTAAAATAAGATTAATAAATGTTTTCATTAGGATTATACATAGTCACGGGATAAGATTAAAAAAATCACTTGAAGTTTTAATAGGATAAGAAATGTGTTAATTTTCTGTAACGAATCATTTTTTTAACATTCTGGGTATTTCTATATGTACAAACACATACAAACATACAGGGTGATTTGCTACCAGACCGACAAACTGTTAGGGGTTATAGCAGAGATTCTCAAACTGTGGGGCGCGAGCATATTGAAAAGTCGAAACAAGAGATTATTTAAAAAAAATTATTAATTTACTGAAAGTCAACAAACGAAATACATTTTGACATAATAAAAAATGGAATACACATTTATACTGGTATTATACACTTATAAAAATACATTGTGCAGTACTGATACATTTATAGCTAATTTATAACAATACTAAGTTAAGAACAATTTTAAAAATTACCAGTGATCCTATGGGCTTGTGTGTCATATATAAAATTATATACAAAAATTAACACCTATTTTGATAATTTGTACGGTTTATAATTATTCCCTTAACTGCCGATTTAAAGTTACGCGATTCGCTTCCCAATGCCACCATTTACCACGTAGGCGCACATATGTGATGTATTGGGGGGAGAAAAAGGTAATAAATAATCAAATCCTTTGAAATAAGTAAATCCTCCGCAAGCAGAATCAAGGTCTATTTTTATTGCATTCCAAAGCTTTTGGAATAATTTTATGGATAGCAGTACAGAGAAAAGATTGTACTTCGGAAATAAGTATATATACTTCCGGGGCAATTAATGCTTTGACTGATCGAGATGTTTATATACGCCGGTGGCACTTAAGAGGTTAAAGTCATATTGCAGCTTTAGAGTTGAAGTATATTATTTTTAAATTCAATACATAATATTTATGTGAAGGGGGCGCGATGAAAATTATGATTGCATATTGGGTCGTAAGTATTGAAACTTTGAGAAGCACTGTGTTACAGAGATGACTTGGAATCGTACAGAAATAAAATGAAGGGCTGAAAATGCCGTAGTTGCAAGCTATGGTGTAAGAAGTCGAGAAAAAGAACAGAAACACCATACGTAAACGAGAGAGAAAACATTTTATTGAAAGGTTGTACTACAACAGGAGTTCGAAAGTGTATGGAATCATTCTTTTAGGGGTTTATATTAATGTGCGTAGTGTGGGCTTTCTCCGCTTGGGGCTGACCGGAAATTTGCCGCCGCTCTATTTTAATTATTAGTCAAGAAAATTAGTAAAAATAAAAAAAGAAGCTTTAAATTTTTATATTGATTAAAAATGCCTTTTCGTGTTTCTTTCATAGCAAAATCTTTTATATAATTTTCAATATCTATATGTATGTCATGTTCGATTACCAGATTAGCTAAATTTGTTAGCTTTAATGTGGACATAATCGATCTGAGATAATTTTTGATTAAGTTTAGCTTAGAGAAGCTTCTCTCGCTTACTGATGGCAGATGTTAAAAGATTCTCAACATTATGACAATGTTCGGTAAGCCATCTTCAAGTTTGGACTCATAATATCTTTTAATAAACCCAGAGAGTCGGACCTAATGAGTTCTCTTTTTACAGCCTGGGTCTGTTGAAGCTACGAAAGCTGTAGACGTATGCGCCCAAGGAATTATTCCTTATTAAGGTCTTGAGGAGCTTGATCTAAGTTAAGTTCGTCCATGCCCAATATCACTTCAGGCCTTAAAAAAGCATATTTTTGCGCTAGATTCTACAAATGTGGGAATCCTTCTCGAATTTCAGCAGTTACTCGGTCTACTGAAGGAAACATTGTTCGCCTCAAGTCATTTTCGTACGATAGCTGGACATATTTACTTCCGTTGCCAAATGTATGCTTCCTCCTGATTTTGTCTTGATGGTTCAAAAGAAATTTCAAGCTCTTTACATAAACTTTTAGCATGTATTAACGCGTCATCCACGAATTCCTCTTGTTTTGATTCTAATACGCTAATACGGTCTGTAAAGGACGTATTTTTTTAGCACATTGACGGATATTTAGTTCATCTGTTTGAAAATAATTCTGAGCATCATTGATTTCACACAGTACTGGTTGCCAGAAACCTAAGTAATATAAAAAAGAGTGCGATTGCATAGCGACTAATAAATTTCGTGCATCTGTGCATGTATTAAAGCTTTCACTCGTTTCCGTCAGTTTTGTCGCATTGGCGCGATTTGGACTTTGAAATATTTTATGAATTTAACTATCGCGGTGCTTGCCGCCGCCCCTTTTCGTACGCCACCCGGGCCATGGACCCCTCGGCACCCCCCACGCTACCCCACTGGTTTACATAAAGAGTTTGGTATACGAGACACCTGTTTCTTCAGTTGAAGGAAAGGGTCGAATAGCTGTAGATGCCGAGAGGATATGTGGCATGCCAGAAAGTAAGAAATTTCATGCAGCGTCACTGCCAAGCTTACCAGACAATTTCAAGGACTTGTTGTAGTACAACCTTTCAATAAAATGCTTTCTGTCCCATTAATATGTTGCTATTTCTGTTTTTTTTTCTGCTACTTTACACTATAGATCGCAACTGCGGCATTTGCGGCTCTGTATTCTTATGTGATTCTGAGTCTTCTATGTAACCCCTCCCCCCGGTAAACCCTAACAAATTGTCGATCGGGTAGTGAAACACAACCTGTATTTATAGAATTAATAACTTAAATTAATATTTACTCAAAATTTCGAATCTTTTTTATTTATAATATCCACTTCGCTTAAATCATAGTACCCTATTTCAAACGAATCTCATTTCCTCACGTTTGAAAAAAAATTAAAAATATAATTTTAATAATATATTCTCTAACAGGAAAATTAATAGTTATTCAAATTACAATATACTTTTCACCGTACTTAAGTCATACTTGATTTATTTTTTTATTGATGGTATCCCAGATGCATTATTAATTTGAATGCAAATTACATTTTTTTTTCTAGTCTAAAAAATTTATGCATTAATGGATGCAGCATATTTTTACAACGTTAAAACCTTGTAATTTTGTTGTTTAATTTTTATATACAACAACAAATTATATTTAAAAATATGTTCACACGATACACATTTTAAACATATTTATACATTTTTCAGGAATGAAATATTTTATTTATTTCATGCGTATATAAACAGCTCCTTTTCCTGTAAAATTTAAATTCATGTTAATATTTGTGTTTTTACTTAATTTATATTCAAATATAAATAAAAATGACAGTGTTTAAGTCATGGGGGTTAAAATGAATTATTAATAGAGCCGCAAAATAATATTTGAGGACTGTAATACAGTTTTGTTCCCATAAATAAATCCAAGTACTTTTTCGTGATTAAAATCTTGAATAAATTATAAAATCAATTAAAGTTAAAATTTAATTATTTTATTATAAAGAAACGAATATAATTTTTACATCTAGGGTTTTTCTAGATTATTTTAGAAAAAAAAGGGGGGAATCTAAGAATACTATGGAATTAAAAGGTTCACTTCACACAGTCTTTCCTCTATCTTTATAATGTTAAAAAGAATTAAGTTTAAGGTATATTTTAAACAATTGACTGGTCATATTTTCACTAGTTTTTATGAGTATTAATGGCTGGGTTTCCAGGTAACTTTACGATAGGCTGTCAATTCAAACTTGTATCTCTTCCAAACATAACTTTCCCCCAAATTGCCATTCCGTTACTGAAACTTCTGTTCTTTAAAAGTTACCTTATTTGCATTTCTTGTTCAATTTTCGCTTCTTGGGTTTTGGTTGGAAAAGAGTTGCTATTAATCTTGGCCACCAAAGAACCCAGAGGTTATGTTAAAGAAAAGACGCGTGAGCCCGTCACAACCTTAATTTTCGATGTAGAGATTCAAAAAGATATATTGCATGAAAAAAATTGCAGTAAATCATAATGCGGTAGATAAAGGGTTAAAATGATAGTAAGTAGTGAGTGAGTGAGTGATTGTGGTGTTTTTTGGCACAAGAGCCGATTTCGGCTATACTGCGCCAAACATTGATAGTAAGTAGGTTAAGTAATTTAATATTATTAAGTAAAAATAAGTAAAAGTATATTTTGGTTTGAATGAATCGTGTTACCTATACTGATCAAATGTGTTTAGAATTTTCAACCATTTGTGTTATTTTTACTTCTGTATATGTGTTTTATCTCCTCAATAATAACTTTTTTTTATTTTCGTCACCATTTTGCTCAATTTTTTTTAGTAAGACATTCCAAAATGCACACATCACCTCTATCTGCATTATTTCTGATCATTACTGTAATAATATTACGATGATTCTCATAATTTACATAAAATTTTTGCAACTATTTTATAAATCTGATATGTAATAGTATATTTTTTTTATATATCTTTAAAACTGTGATAATTTTAAAAAAAATTTTTAAGTAATTTTTAAATTTTATGTTAACATTATTTATATATATATGTTACTGTTAAAGTGTGAAATCCGTTATTTCGTAGAATAACTAGGTATTTCATGAAATAACTAGATAAGTCACTTAAAGTATGTAAAATTCTTTAATTCTATGATTTAACTAGGTATCTATGGAATACAGATTATTCGATGGTTAAAGTATGAAATATAGCATCCAAAAGTCCTCTAAACCGATTCAAGCAGCTTTTGGTCAGTTTTGAACGGCTTATAGCTGACTGCAGTAAAGTGTATGTGTGTACGCGGACGGTGTTTAGAGTGTAAATATGTTAGCGTTTTTTTATTTTGGATTATTATTTAATATGTTTACAACTTATTCCGAAACAAAGACTTCTGCAGAAATGGGATATCAACCTGTAAATAAGAAAGATTTAATGCAAGACAGATATTAATTTTTATTAAATAAGCAGAGACAAAGGAAAACAGCGCTGCACTTATTTGCGAAAAATATTAAGGCTGTTTTCGCCATATGTACGAAAGCTTGAACTTGACGCGGAGCACATTTTCGAACAAAAAAAATGTCTCAATTTTTATAAAATTTGTGACAATGCAACTCATGCATTTGTTTATAATATAGTGTTTTTAAAATTTCAAAATATTTCATAAATGATTAGTTTTTCCTTTTAATATGTAAAGGGATAGCTCATTTAGCGTTACGGTATAGGAAAAAAATTGCGAAACACATTTTCTAATAGAAAAAATGTGTCAAGTCGCACAAAAATGAGTAGTATGATAAAATAAGTGATTCTCTACAGGATAGTGTAGCCAGAATATAATATTAATGTTTGTGTGTGTGAGTACTTTTATATCTGAAAATATATTCCGAATTTGGTCCCTATTCTTTAACATTAGCCGAAGATAGCCTTAAATTTGATAGTAGAAGTAAACCACGCTAAAACAGCATCATGTGACTATTGGTCATTCCAGTTTTGTAATATCTTTGAAGTTCAAAGAATAGAAAAGTTAATTATGCCAGTAACAGATGTAAAACATATTATTTTCCCCCCTTTCTGTTTAATTAATGCTAGCAATATAATCAATAATAAATTACATCATATGCTGTTTTCCATATTATTTATCAATTAATCATCCGTAATAGGGATAAAATGTATTTTTAGAGAGGTTTAGCTTTGTATGATGAATTAAAATATAAAAGAATTTTAAGGTTTTAGGTATATCATTAGTCAATTCATAAAATAAGTAGTTATGTAGCCTCGCGTTGGGCGCAAAATTATAAGGGATGTGACCCGATGTAATAAAGGGATACGCGGGAAAGGGGTTCTTTACTAAGTCCACTAATTAATTAAAACACGTTTATAAACAAAACAAACATTTACATACATAACTAGAGAACTAACATTTAGCATAGAATTGAAAGGGATCGGAGCGCATGCTCGTACGAAGTTACAGTTCCGAAATCTGGCCATTACTGAAGATTGTTCTGTCCGCTAGAGGGTGTGACAGTCTTTCTACTGTTAATATGAAAGTCTAAACAATGGGGGAGGTTACAATTACTAATTTCTATACTCTGTTATATACTTTAATTGACTTGTCTAGTTATTTTATGAAATAACTGCATGATACACTTAAACGGTATATATATATAGGTAGATAGGTAGGTATTATAAACCTACATATACCAATCTAGGGCCGAAATTGCTTTTCGTCTATCAAGGTTCAATTTTTATTTCCTTTTGTCTGTTTGTATTTTTTACATATTCAATTCGTTGTTTTGTATTTTTTGTATTTTGCTTATAATACTTTTTCTCTTTCATAGTTTACATGTTCTTCAAAATTTTCCTTCATATATATACACACATATATATTTTAAAAATTTTTATAATTGCACTCAAATTATCACTGACTACATAAAGAAATTCATGTATCCAACCGATATTCTTTTTGAATATATTATAATTTCAGACTTCTTATTGTATTTAAACATTTGTTTCTATACACATTTATAAACATTGTCCCCTTCGTTATTGATATAGGTGATGACCACTTTAAAATAGAAATTGAACTTAAATGTTCATTTCCGAATGCATTTCTATAGATTTCCACTGTCCTGAAAAATACCTGGATCTCATTTCTAAATCTTAAAAAACGGGAAATTTTGGTGTTGTCAAGGGGTATCTTTTATTAACATGTATCCTTCCTGTATCGATAACCAGATAAATTGAATTAGGATAAATACGATACTTTCCCGTTCTCCCCCCAATCGATGCTTTTTTGCATTCTAGTATCGAAAAAGAGCTCCTTATCATCGATTTATAGACTACAGCCAGCTACTCATCCGTAAATTTGGTGTTCCAAATAATTTTTGCATATACATAAGCCCTCGCGGTTGATTATATTTTCAAAAATATTTATAAACATGTCAATTAGGATCAACGTTTCTGTAATAAATGATTCATTTATTGGATTAATAAATTAAAAGCTATGCATTCTGAGCTAAGCTTATTAAGCAAAAAGCATTGATAACACAGATTTGAAATTTTGTGAAATAACTTCAAAATATAAGAAAGTATTATAAATTCCAGAATTTTCATTTGCTTTTTGCGAGTTCCTTTCAAAATCAGAATGGAATCGGAACAAAATGAAGTCCGACAGTTGATTCTGTGAAATTATTTTGATATAAACTTTATGAAATGGGTCACTATAAAATTAAAATAGGTTTAAAATGCAAAGATTTTCAGAAAAATATATTATGTTCTATAAAATATAAAATTACTAAACAAGAAAATTTTCAATAAAACTAAAATGGAGTTGAATTTTAAATTTAGACAAAATATAACTTAACATCAATTGATCAATTACATAATAAAAAAATGGTTTACTTCAAAATGAATTTCTTTTTTGTACATGCTTTTATTTTTTTTTTAACCACGGTGCATTGTTTAAGCTTTATTTTAAAAAAAATAAAATTTTCTATTATAATTTGTGATATCGTTCACTGTTTACATTGCCTTTAGTATGATCAAGAAAAATGTAAACTTAAATTAAACTGAAATTAAAACATTTATATCAATGCATTTCTTATATATTCTGTTACGAATAATGTACTTTATTTTTTAAATGTTTTTATGGAAAATTTTGCAAAAAATAGAACCCGAGAATATTTTATAGAAACGCTCCGTTAATAAATATTAGTGCATAATAATACAATATTCGTTTTAGACTTACAAATATTAAATTAATAAATCCGTAGTTTTATTTATTTTAAAATTAGTTATAATATTTCATATTTTATAGCGAAAAAATGGAAGCAGAGCTTAACGTTAAACCGTTTTAGAACATAAATTTTACCTTTGAAAACATGTTCTTTATTTTTTGAGTTATAAAAGACTTAATCGTTGAAATTAGAACTAATAACGATGGAATACGGAATTATAGAACCTAAATAAAAAATAAATCTAGATTTCTATATAAGGCTGAGTTATTCAGGGAACAATTAATAAAATATTTTACTAAGTTTCAATAATTTAAATTTAAATTTCTATTTTAAATTACTTGCATCTTTATCAATTTGTCTTGTACATTTGAGCCATTATTTTATATTTAAAGAATAAAACTGTAGTTTTCAATAAAACTTACTGCATTAGTTTTTATTAGGTGTATAATATTGTGAGGAAATTTTATGTGAAATTGATATTTGTGCCATTTAAAATCTCATTATAAATAGCTAATATGCAATGTGTACGCAATTCAAATTTGATTTTTTAAATTACCTGTGAACTCTATTGCTTACAAAATCTTTATTTTCTAGTATAATATAATTACTTTTTTTTAAAAAAAACCCCATTTAGTACGATAAGTATTTTAAATAAATTAAGAGTCACTGCACATATCAATGGTACTATTTTGTTGTCTGTCATTTTGGCAGGTACACCAAACTCTTTTTTTTTATTTTTATTTTGCACGATACATACGTTCCTTGAAGCTCAGTGATTGAATCGTGTAGCTGAACAGAGGGACGTTAATATTCACTCACTCAGTGGCTGAGTGGTAGTGTACCTCGCTTCCACGCCACAGGTCCGGGGTTCAAATCCCGGTCGGGGAAAGATCGACACCGCGCCTCCTTTCATCCCTTCAGTGGATCAATAAATGAGAACCAGGCTTGCTTGTAAACTAAACACTAGGGGGTTTCGCGTCAGACTCACCACTTGAGCGAAACTTCTGCTCATGCACCTCAGTGCCCACGTATACTATGGACACATTAGACCTTGGCCCTCATAGGCTGTTGCGCCACTGAATTTAGTTTATATACGTTCCTTAGAAAACCGTACAAAAAAATTGAATAAAAAATACGTGCAAAATATGTTAAATTTTCAGATAAGTTCAACAAATCCCTTAAAATTCGTGCAAAAAAAGTAATAATAATACCTCCATGTTAAATATTTATAAAAAAAATTCATTTTTATTATAAAACAATTTTAATTAGTGTATAGTGACAATTTAGTCTATAAATACATACAACATATAAAAGTTCAAATGAAGAATTTATTTTGTTCTAGAATAAAAAAATCGTACAAAAAAGTATATTAGAGATCCGAGTTATTTCAAATTCGTGTAAAATCCATATATATATATATATAAATGGATGTTTGTATATATGAAATCACATCACTCCATCACCGTTCAACTGATCACTATGAAAATTGGCATGTATATGTATTTTTATTTTGTGTAGGAGGGTTTTGTGCTATCCTCTTTGTTACAGATCCCACCGGGCACTACGAAAATAAATTTCCCCCTTAATAATCCCCAAATTTTGCCCATGATCGCCAAAATATCCCTTTTTCTATGTTTTCTATTGAATGCCATTACAAAAAGGAACGGTTTTGCGCGTATTAAAATTTAACATTAAATACAACAGAAAGTAATATTAACGTATTACATTTCCCCAGATACAAATTATTTACACTTTTTTAAAGGTTCATTACAAAAATGAGTAACAATGAGTTATTTTTTTGAGCAGAGATCGGTAGGAAAATGTTTCAAAAATCCCCCCGGGAAATTGCGGGGCGTTATAAATTAACAAAAACAAATATATCAAATATTAGATCTACAGACTTAAAATTTAACAAATATGGTTTTTTTTTTTAAGCTGAGATATGCAAAAAGCCTTTTTTTTTGTTTAACTTGGAATTCACGTAAAACTGACTCATTAAAAACTTCTTGGTCCTTCAATGTGTATTGTTCAACTTTTCAACTCCCCGTAAGAACGGAAAAACAAAAGGGTATATGGAAAGTTTTTTTAAAAAATTGTAAAAAAAGTTGGGTGTAATTTTTGTATGAAAATAATAATATGTACTTCATTGTAACAAAATTATAAAAATTAAATTTTTTGAAAATAAATTAAAATAGAAAGACAAAAATATACGTCTCTTTTCGCTTGCAATATCACTGACTTGCTTTTTATTTTAGTTATACCATCTCGTATTTAAAAATGTTTGAACTACTATATTCTTTAACGTTCACTCTTAATTTATTGCTTTTAATGTCACAACAAGATAAAAAAAAACATGCTAGGGTAAGCTTCTCCTTCAGTAGCTTATTTAAGAAACATTCATTAATACGTGTACTTGAAAGGAGCAGATTATAATGATAGAACTACGCTCAATTTAACATTTCAGCTCTTTTAACAACGCGTAAAGTTTTATGGATGAAAATCAATACGTGTAGTGTTAAATCTTTCGTGAAAAATTTACAATGTTTCTCATCGGGTACTTAAATGAGCTTTAAACAAGGAAACCATTATAAGCTTATAAAAAGGAATTACGTTGAATATTCAGCCAACTATATAATAAACGGTTTATTTTGTAAAAGTGTTTTTGATGTGATGAAGATACCAATTAAAAACAAGTAGTTCGCTCCAACAGTAATTCGGAGTGTGTTTTAAAAAAAAATTGACCCTTAAGCCTATTATTAGCATATCTCAAATGAAATGTTTCTTGATTCAGGGGATTAGAAGGCAATTGCTTTTATTTAGAAATATTAGTTTCCATCTGCGGGGTCCTTTTCGAATACTAAAGATTTAGAATAGTTATATATTTGATAATTGATTTCAAAATAACATAACTATTTTTAGCTTATGAGGTCTCAGGGTGTTTTTTTGTTCGATGGGGTGAAAATAAACAATTTTCAAACAAATTTAAACTTTTTTAAAATTTTAAAATTTAAAAAACTCGAAATTTTTAAAATTTTTCAAAAAATTTTTGCAAAAAAAAATTTTGAAACATAAACATAATTTTAAAAATTATAAGCATATGAAAATAAGAAATAATTCTGTAATAAATATTAAGTAATTTTTGCTTTGCGCACTCATATTTTCTAAAATAGTTAGCCTCCGATGTATAAAACTTTTATAGAATTATAAAATGTATCATATTCTTTAAACCTTACATCATTTAAGAATAATATATCTTTTGTATTTCAAAATATTTGAATATTAAAATTTTTAAAAAAAGTTTTGAAAATGTATTTTTATTTTTAAAAAATATGTTACATAAAAATACTACGAGTGTAATAAGGATACATTTAACTTTATAAATCAACTTAGAACTAATAATTAAAGCTACTATTTTACAAAAAATAGCATGCG
Organism: Trichonephila inaurata madagascariensis; assembly: GCA_019973955.1. Classification (NCBI taxonomy): domain Eukaryota; kingdom Metazoa; phylum Arthropoda; class Arachnida; order Araneae; family Nephilidae; genus Trichonephila; species Trichonephila inaurata. Next base: position 41,938 of record BMAV01007063.1, read on the forward strand.
CAACGTAAAACTTAATTAACATTTCTTATAGAAATGTTTCTTGTTTTCGTATGCTTATAATTTTTAAAATTATGATTATTTTTTTTAACATTCTACACCCCATTCCTTTATAAATAATGTTTAAAATATTCGAAATATTTAATTAAATTTAAATGAATTATACCTGTTGGAAAATTGTTTTTATTTCCGGCCTTCTAGAGAAATTTAACACCCCTGAGACCCCTGATGCTAAAAAGACTAGACATTTTATGGAAAATATACTGTTTAATTTATATTATTCCATATTTTCATCAAGAAGAAAATTTTCAGAAAAAAGGACAAATAAACAAATCTACGTAATACATGTAAATTACAGTTTTACTACTTGAGCAATTGATGAATGCGATGTCGCGTTTATTGGTGTTTGATAGTTAAAAAAAAAGATCAGCCATAATCAGAAAAATTCTAATTTATTATTCTCTCATTTAAATTAACAAACCAGGGTAGAGGAAATGCACACCTCTACTAAGTATAGGAGCAATTACACCACAGAAAGGATACTTAATATTTTACTGTAATTCTATTAACTTATTCATGGAACGCTTTCGATGTCTATGGTCTAAATTACCGTAATTCCGTTCTCAGTTGTTCGAATTACGGTCGTTAGTATTCACTTCTAACTTATCGACTATATCGGCAATCAGCTATATTTCAATCATTCAGTAATTAATCGTCGAGTAACTCCTCGACTAGCTCTCAACTACTTTCCACTAACTTAGTATACCTAAAAGTTAATGCTTATTATAACCCTACATTTATATAAACCTCGTCTTCTTCTGGAGAAAGTTTTCAATAGAACAATATTTAAAAGAAACAGATTTACCCCAAGAGGATTCTGACGGGCTTTCATCGCGATTTCCATTAATGTCCTCTTGGGGTTCCTTGGGGCCAGAATGGCAATTCCTTCCAACCAACTCGAGAAGAAGAAGTGAGAATGCAAATTAGGAATCTTATATATAGTAGAAGTTTTGCGTTCGCGGGGTGGCTATGTGAAATTGCTATATGAGGTCTATGTTTATGATTAGAAGTAATTAAGTTAAAGTTAGAGGAAATTCCAAGTTCGAGAATTAACCTAACCGTACCTGTGTATTCAAGCTAAAGATGAATACCATTCCCCAAGGAGTAAAGCCACGTCTGTTAGGACCAAGAGAATAGCTGTTACCTAGGATATAGCGGTAAGCGTCTTAAATTAAGTTATAAGGAAACTGTGTGTATTAATGATATTAGTGGTAATCTGTAAAGTTAGATACAGTGGTCAATTACGCGATTATTTGGTAATACGAATTGTGTCTTCTCGCTCCAGATTTACTTAATTGGACTATTATTATTATTGTATATAGTGTTTAAGTTAAGATCTTAATAAACAAATATTAAAATGACAGATTTGCGTGATTTTTCGTTCTTTCCTACACATACAGGTCGCGTAGATAATGTAGAAATGGGGCACTCATGGGTAGGGGGCCTCACAGGATTAGGAAAGGTTCACGGATAGAGCCTTTACACAATGAGTTTGAACAGTTGTATAATTTGTACAGTAGGGTGTGTTTCACCGTTAAGTGAACAGAAGGTCCTTCCTCCTAGTTTGTCTTAATTTAAATCAGAATTTAATATAATACCAAAACTTGCTTAACTTATTTGTATTTGATGCATTCAAAGACTTGTAAATTACAAATTTCCTACAAATTTGTAATTACTTTTGTTTTGAATATTCCATTATATCACTAAAGATTTTACATTAGTTTATATTCTTTCAGGTTGCTTATTCTGTAAAAATACCATTAAGTAACCATCAGCTTTTCCTACCCCTACTGCAGCACTGCATTAGAAATAAGCAGCTCCCCCGTGTGATTTTCTAAAAGACCCAAACACAAACTAATAAAGGAATTTCCCAGCGTTCCCCATTATCTTCTTCCGCTGTTGCGTTGACGGTCGTATTGTGGGAAAACTAAAGAAGAACTGGTGGTTCGAGGCTAAAACCTATTCGGGAAACATAACGTGAGTTGGCAAGCTTAGGTCTGTTGAATGAAGATGAAACGTACGAGTCACGCAAAGTTCCAATCACTGGCAAAATAGTTTCTTTCGCTACTAACAGTGATAGATGTTGTTAATTAATGATTATTTCTTTTTTTTTATACTCAGTCCATGCTCAGCAACACAGTTTCGGTGTTGTTGGCAAGGCTTAAAAGGAGTTTGTTTCAGCCTGAGTGATCTATGTTCTTGAAATGAAACACATTAGTTTTATCAGCAATACTCGTTATTTAAATTCACGACGGACTTTATTTCTGTTTTCTATTTATGTGAATTCTAAAATTTTGTTTTTCTTTTTTTATTATTATTTTTATTACTTTTTAACTTCCAAGGAATTTTTTTTGAGTAAAGAAAAGATATGTTGTGAATTGAAAGTGATTTTTTTATTCTAATACTTGGCTTAGTCATATAGTAAATATTTATTTAAGGGAATAAGTATGATTAAAGTAAGAAGAATTTACATGAAAACCAAAACTAAATTAATTTTTTGCGAGAGAAATGGTACAAGTAAAAGTATAAAATTTTTAAAGAAAATTAATGTATCTATCTAAAAATGAAATTTATGACTTTTCTCAGTTACTTGATAATAGTTTTCCATGAATAGGCTAAATTAATGTGACGTCATAGTCACATGATAATGGTATACACTTGTTTCCAGCCAATCAGTTCATGCCATAGCCACATAATAAATGCAATCACGTGCGTCTAGACAATAAGAACATTTGTTTCTATGTCCCCAACTTTTGCTTTATACAAAAACTTTGTTTTAAAACTGCATATTTTTCACCAATAAAAAAACGCGGAAGTAAACAAATGCACTTGACTTAAAACTACATAGAAAATTTAAGAATTCCATTTAAATTTTGAAAATTTTTTTGAGAGTCTTAATACTTAAACATCTCTACCAAATTATCAATTTTGAAATTTTATCCAAATTGTAAGACAAGTTCATGTTTAATATCGGTTTTAAATTCATTGGAGAACATGTGGTTATTTTTATCATGTGAAGGTCATGCGTTTAAATCATTGTTCAATGAGCAAACGTTAAATTTCTTATAAACAAGAGTTCTTATTAGTGTTGTGAGGTAAATGATCAATATAAGTAAGCTCAGCACAACTTGTTAAAACTATTCTCGGGTATTCTCGAGGGTAAATATGCAATAAGACTAAAGTTAACATTCAAACGTGGGAAGATCATTACGAGTAACCATTATAGAAGTCACTTAATCTATGATAGTCTTCTTCAACTTGTTTATTTTAACAGGTCAAATTTCTGGAAAAATACGTAGATATCTATTCTAATTTAAACAGTTTATTCCATCATTCTACCGAAATCTCCTTAAAACCTCTATCTCTTACTAAATATATAACACCCGTCGTTAAACAACCGTAGCACGTAGAAGTTCTTTTAATTTGATTCATTAGTAAGCCTGAAATGAAGAACTCACTCCGTACCTGCCTAGCTGACTGACGTCATCAATCCACAAACAGCAATGCGCATGATATCATCGGTCACGTCTTAAAAAAGCCTCTTGCTATTGACATAATCAGTCGGTAGATTATTCGTTCAGAGCACTGGCTACTACACCATACCAGGCAGAACCATCTCAGATTTAACTACTATTCACTTAATTTGAAAAGACAAATTCGAGAGAAATACGATCATGCAGGTTTATACACCTGAGTAGAATCCAGTTATTAAATTCCAGCTAACATTTATTTCATCTCTATTTGTTAATTAATTTCTTTATTCTTACTATGACATTTCTTGTTTTTCTTTGAAAAGCTGTTTCGGTTGTTTTTTATCAATACAAGGAATCATATAAAGATAAGGGAAAAAATTCTAGTAAAATATATGGATTTAGTCGAATATTGTTATTCAAAAACTTATAATGCATGTAGCTTCTTCTAAACCAAATTTTCAGCTTAAGTGTGTTAAGATATCCGACTACATTTGGAACCGTGATTTTAAAAAAGCGCATAAATGGATAATTTTCATGATATTTAGTATCACTTAGATTAGAAAATGTATATAAAATTGCTTTAAGAATAGTATTACTATACAAAATTTTTTAAGTACAATATTTCGGCAAAAAAAAACAGAATAATTTTTTTTCCAAAAAAGTTCTCCTTTTGTGAAAAATCCTATTATAATAATATTTGGCTGTCCATGCTCAAAAATGTACAGAGGCTCAACTAAAAATTTTTACATATATGACTTAAAGTGTGTTTATCCATATTTTACGACAACAGGGGCAATATTAAAAAAAAAATGGCAATAATTATTTAAATTGGTGGTAGCTCTGAAAATAATGAGTTTTTAAAACTTCTAGTTGAGCCTCTGTACAGAGGTCTGAGCTTTACAGGCAAAATAGTATCATAATAGAAGCATTTTTTAAAAAGGAGAACATTTGAAAAAAAAATTCTAAGTTTTTCCAAAATTGTATTTAAATAATTTTTCAAAATGTCCTTAAAACAATTTTTTTAAAGCATTCTAATCTAAGTGACACTAAATATTAAAAAATTTTCATTTATCCTTTTTTAAAAACGTTCAATTATCGGATACCTTAAGTAAATTGCATTGAGTTACATAGTGACAAAGTTATTATCATTAATTCATATACATTCTGGATGCCAAAATAGTAAAACTGGGTGTTTATCAACTAGAAATTAGATGCCAAATTTAAATTTATTGCTGGTATAAAAATAAACTAAATTTGATTACATTTTAATTTATTCATTAAAACATCATTTAAATTGATCCTAGATGTGTTTTTATGAAGATTTAAACACGTGTGATGAAATACTTTTATGTTATAAAAGGATATGAACAACATCCTGTGGTAATTTGTATTGAATATATTGACCCATTTAATCTAAGAAAATTCATTTAAAATGTGCTTTAATTATATCATAAATTCCTTTGAAGTCTTATTTGATCACGGCAAAGATAGTTAAGCAAGGACTACCTAAAAGATATTATAGAAATTAAATTAAGGCTGAGAGAGGGGAAATTTAATAAATCATGCACTTGATATATACATCGTGAATAATTCAGAAAATATTATGTGAGATCAATAATAAACAAGAAAAGGAGCTCGATAGCAAGTTTAAAACCCAAAACCCTAAACAGATAGCTTATTTTCTGTGACTCATAGTTCAGCTTCACAAGACACATGAATCCATTTCTTTTTGCAATAGAACATATAAATTGACAGTAAAATAGACAGATGAATATGTATGCATTTTTAGCGTGCTCATTTGTCCTTGTCATCTCCTATGTATTTTCCAAAAGTCAAAACTAGAAACTGCTCCTACATAACATAACCAAATGAAGAATGACCAGCTGTCAGCACTTTTCGACATGCCTTTTCTTTCAGGGTTCCCTGTTTGCCTCTCAGACATCTGGACATGAAAACATCTCTTTTTGTATCTTAATATATAATAATTTATGAATAACTCAAGTATAAAATTCTAACCAGAAATGCATTACCAAACTTTATTAAAAATGAAAATTGTAATAATCGTATAATAGTTCGAATGAATGGATTTTCTGCAAGGAAAAAGAAGTGCATTATATTTGAGAAATGTTACTGTGCTGGTTCTGATAAATCTGAGCTAAATCGTTTAATCAATCTTAAAATACTACATTTAATAATTTAGTTAAGCTACGGGATACTACCATGTCCACCTAACGGCAGACCAACCCTTATTCTACATATTACATAACTATTCATACCAGTGCTTCTCAAACTTTGAATATTTGCGACCCAATATACAATCATAATTTTCATCGCACTCCCCTTCCTTACAAATAGCAATGCAGAAATTAAATTATACTATACTTTGGCGCTAAGGTTACGATACGACTTTAACCTCTTAAGGTATCGACTAGGTTCTGAGATAAATTGATTTTCTGAATAATTTTATTGTTTTATAGAACATAAATAGGCTTAAAAAGTCTCAAATATATCAAATAACTAACATGTTCACCCTTTTTTTGAAAAATAAAATATTTTTAAGAAAATTTAGCAAAACTTTTTAAGTTAAGAAAAACGTGAAAAATAAAAATAAATTGCACATTATACAATTTTAACGTCTCATTGATATACTTCTTTATCCCTTTGAAGTGTCACAAACCGCAGGATAAAAAAATAGTTTAAGAAATAAATATTTTATTAGCATTTAAATTTGATGGTCATTATTTTTTCGTCAAAATTACTAAGCTAAAAATATTCTAAGCTAAAAAAGGCTGCAAAATGTGATTAAATTTAGCCGTCTTAAAACCTGCGATTTGTTACACTCTGAAGGGCCCATAGTATATATGTTATAAATTCCATTGCATTTGATTGGTATATTTAGAAGATATCCAGTTTTACATGCACGAATTATCATGAAAAATTCATTCTTCAAAAAACGAATTAAAAAATATTTTTATTAGTTAGATAAAGTAAATGCTATATAAAGAACTTAAAACACTCTCTAGTTTTAAGTGTATTAGTCCTTCTTCCTCAATAATTAATTTCTTTTTTTCCTAATGACCGAAACAACACCAAATATCAAACACCTAAAAAGCATTTTTTCAACCTAGTCGGATACCTTAAGTGCCATCGTCTCGCTTAACCGGTGCGTTAAATTTCAGGACGTATATATACGTCTTTCCGAAGTACGATCTTTTCTGTACACTGCTATCCATAACATTAGTCCGAAGATTTTGGAATGCAATAAAAGGACCTTGACTGTGTTTGCAAAGGATTTAATTATATCAAAAGATTTCTTATTTATTCCTTTTCTTCCCCTTCCCCCTAATACATCCCATACACGCTCTTACGTAGAAAACGGAGACATTGGGAAGAGAATCGCTAAACTTTTAATCGGCAGTTAAAGGATTATTTATAAACCGTGTAAATTATCAAAATAAATGTTAGTTTGTGTGTATATTTTTTGTTATATATGACAAGAGCCCATGAGGCTGGTAATTATTAACTTGGTATTGTTAAATTAATTATAAAGTACATTGTGCAGTACTGATATCTTTGTAAAAGTATTATATCAGTGTAAATGTTAAATTTTTAACTATGCCAGAATGCATTTTGTTTGTTTACTTTCAGTAAATTAATAATTTTTTAAAAATAATATTTTATTTTCGGCTTTTGAATATGCTTCCGCACCCCCCCCGCGTAGAGTTATCATGTCCCCCTAGGGGGCGCACCACACAGTTTGAGAAACGCTGATTGATACCCATTGCTCAAACTGTAAAACTGTTATCAACACATCTTATGCAGTTCTATTTTTTTGTCAAAGTTGGCATCATTTTTGGCGACTAAGCTGGGAGAATACTTCATTAAGCTCTCTTCAAGCCTTTTAGCAGCAAAACATATCAATTTGTATTTATTTTTCCTCTTATTACACATGTCTTTGTATTAACAATTCAATTATTACCTGATCTTTTTTATTTACAATTCTAAAAACAATTTTTGGTTCCAAAAATTTTTAAAAAGGTAAATTACCAATAAAAGGGGTTTTTAAAAATTTAAAATGAAACATTTTTCTATCAATTATTGCCTTAGAATAATTATTCTATGCTTTTTTAAAATGAAAATGGACATAGCCGCGCATTACTGAAAACGTAAAATTTTCGAATTCAAAAAAACAATTTTATGATAAAAATTTTATTATTTTCTTAAAATTTCCCAAAATTTGCTATTTAAGGGCTGGGGAAATTAACTTCCGCTACCTGGGGGCCCCCAAGCCGTTTTGGTCCGAAGAAAACAAATATTTGGGAACAACAGGCACTTCACATAATGCTCTCGAGGTTTTTGAAATAAAAAAATTTAAAAATTTCCAATAGATGGCGCTGTGGGTCAGCATATTCCAGCCAAAAAATATGTTAATATCACGCACAATAAAAGGAAGATGTTGTTCTTCTTCCCACAATCAGATAAGCATTGCAGAATACCGACGTAGCCTGAGACTGCACTTATTGTGAAGCTATTCTACCGCAGCAGTGGGAATGTTCAAGCTTTGCATGATACGAAAGTGTAGGTGGTGTAGGCTCACAGCTTCATTCATTCTCGAGCCCTATTTTTTTGAACGAGGAACCCCCCAATGACTTACCACCTGTTCTGTTAACGAGGAACGGTATCGTGAGATGTTACAGACCTACATAATTTCCCAATTTTCAGCAACAGGGCTGCCACAAGAAATCATATTATTCCATGTGCCCCCTCCCCCCCCCTTTTAACGCGAGCTCCCCTCCAACAATTGTTAAGACAAAGGGAAATTTAAAAGGCGTACGGGAAACTGGAATCTTTTCCAAAAACAGCTTGGCCTCCACGATCCCCAATCTCGTGCCTTGCGGCTTCTGGTTATGGGGCTTTTTGAAAGATAACGTTTACTGGGAGCGTTTGACAATTGCATTGGATTGAAATATTAGTATTCCCCGCCATAAGCGACATCTAGGGGCTATTTTTAAACGATTATTTTTATTTGTTTTATAAACCTCGAGCGCAACGTTTGAAATGTCTGTTGCCCAAATTTTTACTATTCGGACTAGCAGAACTGCCTCCAGGGCTCTCTGAGTAGCGGAATTTGATTTCGCTATTCCTGTATATATTGTTTGAATAATTATGAATAAAAAATTTACTGAAAAATATCTGTATACAATGAGGCAATACATTTAAAATGAAATTTCTTTCTTTTAAATCGTTCTTTTTTAAAAAAATTTTTTTCCCCTTTTTTTAAAAAAAATAAATTATTATTTCGTCATTATTATTATTAGTCATTGCCTCATTTTGGCAATATTTTAATCATCAAGATTTAGGAATAAATTTTTACAAGCGTCATTCTTTTAAGTTTTGTTACATTCCCTTATAAGAAATGGAAATCACAATTGTTCCAATTTAAATTCCTAAAGTTATTTCTTTTCTTTGAATATTATCTTACATGATGCTCTTTGTTCTCTAAAAATCAAATTTTAAAACTTCATTAACAAAATATTTAAAAAAAATTTTTTTTTAAATTTTAAAACACATTCATTTGATATTTTAAAGTACTGGATTTATGGTTAAAAAATTATCTTGGAATAGCCTCAATTCAAATTTTGGTATCAAAGTTCCTTAGAAAATTTGGGTGTAAGTTACAAACTCATATTGTTATTTACATAACAAAGGCTCAAAATATGATACCTATGATAATAAATAAACATTACAAACTTTTGCGTAAGATATTTTCTAATACTTCAATGGTTTACTGTGGACAAAAATTTCTTTGTTTAAAAACCCATATTATTTCCATATAGATCAGGATGAGGGGTATATAAAAAAACTTTCCGAAAATAAGTTTTTTTAATTTTTAAAAAAGGTATTTTTTTTGGGGGAAAATTCCCCACACAAACAGGTAAGGAAAAAAAAAACCATTAAAAACCCAACCTTGTTAGTTCAACGGCGGCAGCAACGTTTTTGTAGGGGGAATGATGCATGCGCAGAGCGTCCAAGAAAACAGAGTAGCAGAAGATCCGGCGGGGTTCCGAGGTTTTTTCGAGCAACCTTTTAAGGCGGGCCGTTTGGCCTAAAAAGGGTTTGGGGAATTGTGTTCTGGTATCCGGTTTGTAGGACTAGTGTCTCCACCATCCAGGGGCACCAGCATGCATTGTATGTTAAGGGTGGGTCTGTTAAATGTTTTTTTGGGTGTTTTTGGCATGTTAGGGGAAAGGCAAAAGGGGTGGAAGATGAATGTCAAACCCAATTTCGACATCCACGTTTGAAAACAACATTGTCCCATCTGATTTTTGCCTGTTCCCTCCTTGAAGTCGCACTCATGAACGAAATTTCCCAAAAATCCCAAAAATGGAGCAGGGGGTTCCGACAATTCTTTCCCTCAAAAAAGGGGGCCCTTTTACCAGAGAGGTATTCTCAAACCGGTCTCAGGCAACAACAAACGTCTCAAAGTCGGTGGCGATTATGTCTAAAACGAATGCCAGCTGTAAGTACTTGGTGTCATGGTATATATATAAAAAAAAGGTTGGGGAAAAAGCCATGACAACTTTTTTTTTCTTAAAAGATACCAGCCCGGGTTTGGGAAAAATGTGAAATACAGAAGAAAGGACAAGGTGGGGAACTATATGTGTGGGAAAATTTAAATAGCCCCGAAATATCGTAACACACTAATTTTTTGTTAGTATTTTTGCAGTTCAATATGACCTTCATGGTGCAAAAAAATTTACAACTTAAAATTTAAAGTTGACATGAAAAACCCGGGGCCAAAAAGCCTTCAAGTAGCCCTTTTTGCTACTGTTACCACCCCTGCCAAAAATGTGGGAGGTCCCGGAATACCATCAGTCTCATTTACTACTCTTTGCCGTTACTTGTGAATCGTCCCGAACGTTGCTCATAATGGTTGACAACCCCCCTTTGCGGGAAAATTTTCCTACCCATCGAGTTTTAAAAGGAATGGTACGGCTTTCCCCCCCCTTTTTGGGGTTTTAAAAATTAAATGTGATTTTTCCATCGCATTTCTCCCCGGAAAAGGGCTTTTTTTATGTAAGCACTCTGCCCCAACACAGTTTTTCCCATCTTGCATGACACTCCCCCCAACTAACTGATTTAAAGCCCTTTCGTAGCAAATACCAGCAAATTCACAAAGCCAAAATTGTAGTTTACATCCACCCCATGCTTCCAGAATTTCCCCTAAACCAAAAATTTTATTTGTGATCCGTTCACTTTCTACAAAAAAAAAAATATTTTGCCATGATTTTATCCCCCAAACCCCTAGAAATATATATATTTGACAATGCAGTTTTCGTGTAAAAAAAAATAACAAAATTTACTTTCAGAACATCCCTTTTAGAATTAAAAGAACGAGATATAGTAAGAAACATATTTCTTTTAAAGAGATTCTTTCAAGAAATAAGGATATCTATGGAGTATGATATCTTAAAAAACATCAAATTATTCATATAACATAATATAGAAAACAGTACTATTTTCTTTTTCTTGACAGTTTTGAAATTAAAGGATACACAACAACAGCTCGTATTTATTTTAACACAGTATTCGTTTCAGTGCATTATTACTATCACACAATGTAGCTCTAGTTGCAGACTAATATTTTAAAATGCCAGGTGTATTTGTAATTAAATTGCAATAATAGTTATTATTCATCACATGGTATAAGCAAGATAATTATTTCGTGTCTCGTCTATTTGAAATCTTTTTGTTAGTGTTTCTTAGGCAGAGGTCTTAAATTAATGTTTATAGGAATAACATTACACACAGTTCAAATAAACGGAGGCAAAAAATTAAAAAAACTACCAGTTGCCAGGGGACTTATAGGTAAACACAACCATAGACACTCGAACCTATTTACCTTCTAATGCATATTTAAACGTATCATACGACAGCAATAAACAAAGACATATTCCCTTTCATGTATTGCTTCGAAATGTTTTTCGGGACTTACACCACTTAAACAACTGTCACGATTGTTTTTCCACCCATTCTGTGAAAGAAAACATTTACCGAAAGGAAAAAAAAATTTTTGTATTATGACTCGAAACGCAGTATTAATGCCTATTTATGCATATTTGTGGTCGTGCCTCTCTGGCAATTCGCGTGACAAAAACCACAAGGAGATATAATTTACCGGGTGAATAGAAATAGGCATAATAATGAATATTCTTTCAATCTTCCATTCTTCTTTCCCTCACCATTTAGCCATTCAGTGGACGTGGAAAATAAAATGCCAATGATTATTTGCACGTCATGTTATTCAATAATTAGATGTTTTACGGCGGGACGATAATTAGGTACTTTTTGAAAACCCTTATTGGTTATTCTTATAATTAAGTACCAGACTTCTTTTAAAGTAGATGGCAGTTTTTTTGGAAAAACCCTTGATGTAATTTTTCCCCCGGGAAAATTTTTAGATGTCCAAAAAACCTTTTGGAAGTTATAGGTTCTCCATAGGTCCGTACAAAAAAAAAAAAAAGCCCAAAAAAAATTTAAAAAAAGCCAAAAATTTAAATTTTTGGGTTTAAAGGGTTCACACAACTTTTTAAATGCTTTTCATTTTTCTTTATACATTTAATAGAGCATTAGTAAATAGCTACTTTTAGATAAAAAATTTTTTTTCTTTTTATATTAGTTTAAAAAAATATATATTCCTTTTTTTAAAGGAAAATTTGGGCTGTTCGGTTTTAAAAAATTTTTTCATTTTTTATTAATTGGGTTGGAAAATGTGGAAAATATTTTCGAAAAACCCAAATTGGGGTAAACAAAGATTTTCTCTTACGGTATCTGCCTCCATTTTTTTAATCAAAATTTTTACTAAAAAACCCAAAATTTTATTCATGTTTGTCATTTAGTGTAGGAAAAAATAATCGAGCAGCCAGAAAGAAAAAAAAGTGATAAAATACAGAACGAGGAAGGTCTATGCTATATAAAAGGGGTTAAAATATCATTTTAGTATTATTTTAGTAAAATAAGAATCGAAATTAAAAAAACCCCCTTTTTGAAGATTCTGTATGCCAAAAGTTTATGCTACTTAAAAACCCTGAATTTTCCCCAAAATTTATCCCAAAAGTATTTTTTTCAAATTTTTTCCTACTTTTTTTTTAGATAAAACAATTTAACTAAAGGGGTTTTAACTCTAACAACATTAGAGTTTTTATTTTTATTTTTAACAGTTTATATTGTTACAAACACCATGCATTTTATAAAATTTTGTACAAGAAAATGCGCAATGAGGGAAAAACTTTTGGGGGAATAATAAATATATTTTTTGATTTTGGGTCATTTTTCTTATAATGTTTTTTAATTTTTAAAATTTTTTGGGGGAAAAAAAATTTTTAAAATATATTCCTTTTTTAACTCCCCGTAAAACAGGGGGGCCCAAAAAAAAAAGTTTTTTCTTTTTTGTTGGGCCCAAAAAAGTGAAATTCATAGAAACGTAAAATTTATTTCAAAAATTTTATAAGGAACATAAAAAATAAAAATTAAAATTTACATCCCGACTTTGACATTTATTTTTTTTCTATTTTTTCCTATTTCAGGAGAAATTTTGATATTTTATTATATATAATTGTGTACCGATTTTCTCTCCGGGCCGTAAAAATGTTAGCTGTGAGCCACATGCGGCCCACGGGCCGAATTTAACACCTCAGATGTAAAGTGTTTTGAGGCTCGGTATAATTTTTCATCACAGTTTACCCAAAGTACCTAATTTTAACAAATTTAAATTTTCATATAACTTCCTGATTGGTCTTTTTCATTAATTTAAGTCATAGCCACCAGCAAAATAAAATAAAAATATCGAAAGCATGGTATTTTAGAAAACTTGTCTCCATATTAAGACACAATATAGTTTGGAAACAGGAAAGCCTTTAGAGGAAAAACTTCTTGGGCTATCTAGGGGTCCTAAAACGTGACCACCTACATCTCTAGGCATGTTGTTGTTTCTAATGCCACCTGTCTGACATAGTCAGATCGAGGCCCACGAAATTCATCGTGGCAAGGTGCTGGATGTACGCCGGTCGTTGGCCTTATGCTTGAGTACCATACAAGTGACAGTACGAATTAGCTCGGAGAAATTCCCGAAGGGACGATAGATGGCGACACCACCGATCTCCACCTCCACAATTAAGTCATGGAACTGAAGGGGAATTTCCAGTCCACCTTTGTACTGTGATTTCAGCCCACAAGACTTTCAGACCCACTGATTTAACGAGCACGTACTCCGTGTGTACTCGGGGGGGGGGGGTATTTGGTAGCATCTGGCAACGAACCCAAGCCTTCTGGTCTGGCGTCCAATGCTCTAACCACTAGGCTACCCACGGTCCATCTTTAGGCATATAACACCTTTTAACATCTTGTGAGGATACTTGAAAAACATAGTTTACCAATCTCCAGTTCATAACTCTAAAGTCGTATTACAGCAGCCATTCAGAATGCTTATCCAGCAATGCTTTGATGAACGTGGTTAGAATCTCGTAAGCGTATATAAGCGATACTCAAGCCTGCGGTCCATTGGGCCTTTTTAAGTGGCCCTGTCAAGGCCCATTGCTCTGAAAAATTCGTTTATTTATAAAAAAATTGGTGGAAAATTCTTTGTTAAGAAATCAAGTACATCAACTTTGATTTTTGCTGTCGATGTCTTATGGGTGCGAATTGATATTTTCCTTCTGATTAGTGATCATAGACAACAGGGGGGGTAGCGCCCAAATTTTATGAGGGGGAAACCCTTTAATTTTAACTATGTTTCGCATCTTGCAAAGGGCCCCAGTGGTCAGTGGTAGCGTATCCCCTTCCCACCCACAGGTCCGGGTACTATTCCCAGGTTGGGCAAGGTCGACCCCAGCCTTTCATCCCTACGCAATGGGTCGAAAAAAAGGTTACCAAGCATGTTTAAAGAACAAACTCTGAGGGTCTCTATTCAGACGGCACCTAATCCGGGACATTCCCTTATTACCTCACCCCAAATGGTCCGTATAGTGGGAGGGGCCCAAAATGGGGGCCCGGGCCCTTTCCCCGGGCCTTTGCGCCCCCGAGATTGAGTTCGTACCTTCCAAGTGAAAAATATTCGATTGTTTAAAACTATTGGGAAAATTGACTATTCCGTACTAAAAGGGGGTATGGATAAAGGGGGCTTGGAACGGGTGGGTTTTTAAAAATCCAATGGGGGGGGCCCGAAGGCACCTTTCCTCAAAATTTTTTTCAAAAAGGTGATAAATAAAAACTTTCCCCGAACAATCCTTACAACGGAAAAAATGTTTTGTTATTTTAAAATGCCCACGGCGCAGTCCACAAAGCCATCCTAGGGGGTTTGATATATTTTGGAAATTATAAAACCGTTTTAAAATGAAAAAATTTGGGGAAAGGGAGATTCTTAAAGTTTAATTTAAAAAAAATTCCAATAATATTTTAAAAAGCAAAAGGCATTAAAAAGCAAAGTAATTTTTTAAAAAATTTTGGGTTTTCTATTTTATTTGATATAAAAAAAAAATTTCTCCCCACCCCCCCAAATTATTTTTTGGGGGTGAAATAACTGTTTAAAATGTAGGCGGCCCCAGCAGAGAAAAAGGTTAAATAGCCCTGGCCTAGATGATTTGTGCACAGCTAACTGTGCACCCACTGGACTCATGCAAAAAAGTATTGTAAAAAAACTTTAATGTTTTCTTGAGAGAACAAAAATTTATAAAAGTGAATATCTTTATTTACAATTAATATTTGAAAACGCAGCCCTATTTTTCGGATACCTGGTATATTTTATGCTTCTTCTAATCATTTGTGCATTTTTCAACGTGAGATAATATCCCGTTATATTTACAATCAAATTCAAAGGACTTGATATCTTTTTTTTTTTCTTAAATAAGTACTTCGTAGAGCTTAAAATTTTCAAAAAAAAAATTACTTTTAAATGTTAATATTTTTGCTTAGAATTTTTATTTAAAGGGCCCCAAAAATTTCACTTTTACTTTTTTTTTTTTTCTTTTTGCTTTTTCCCTAGGGGGCCCATACCCTTTTAAAAAGGGGGCTTGCCACGGAAATTTCAAATCGGGTTAAAAAATTTTTTTTTAAGGGATATTTGAGGGTTTATGGGGCTATGGTTTTGGTTTCGGCTTTTTAAAAAGCTTTTTTTTCCTGTCTTAAATTGAATAAATTTAAAAAATTTTTTTTGAGCTTTTATTTTTGATATAGTTTTTAAATTTCCCTTTTCATTGAAAAAATCATTTCTGCTTTTGGGGGTTTTGGGTTCTCATTTTTAAATTTAAAAATTAAGATTAATTTTATGGCCAATTTTCTTTAAAATAAATTTTTTATAACTTAAAACTTTTATTATTATTTTTTTTTGTAGAGAAAATGCCTTTAATGCATTCTCAGGTTGTTTGTAAACCATATTTCGAAAAGTGGAATACTCTGAAAATGATATACCTAAAATTCTGTCCTCTGATGGTTCTGCAATTGGGGCTTCCCCAATACAAGTATTTTTTAATTCTAATGTTGCAGAAAAATTTAAATATTTTTCCCTTTATGTACCAAACTGCCTTATACTAAACATATTGTAAATTTTCTATATTTTAGTATTTTAAAAATCTTTGACAAAAGGCTAAAAATTCCTAAACTTCCCTAATTTAAAACTGAAAAAAATTAAAATTTTTTGTGGAAACCTTACTATTTTTAAAAAAAGTTAGTATCATTTTATTTTGTCATAAATGGGTTTTTTCTTAAACCTTTTGGAAAATTTAGGTTAAGAAAAATTTAAAAACTGACGTCTTAACAAATTTTTATCATTTTTTATCAAAAAAATATATTTTTGAAATTAAAAAAATTATTTTCAGTCATATTTAATTAAAATAATTCCTAAATTTTTTAAATTTTGGGAAAGGTTAAAGGTTTTTTTTTAAACCCAAGGCCTTTTGTTTCCAAGGAAAAAATCCTTGGGAATTTTTTTTTATACATTAAAAATTTTCTTTAAAAGCTGGGATCAATTTGGGGGGTGAGATCCTTTTTAGTTATTTTTTTAAAAAAAGCTAAAAATTGATATTTTTTTAAAATTTTTGTATTTTTTAGGTTTTTTTAAAAAAAAAATTATTAAAAAACAAAACAATTGAAAAAATTTTCAAATCCCCTAAATTCTTTTCTTTTCCCCTTAAAACCCAAGAAATATAAAAAAACTTTAAATGACTAAAAAATTTTTTAAAAATTTAGTATTTTTTTAAGAGTTTGTGTGAAAAAAAATTTAAACATTCCCAATTTTTTTAAAATTGAAAATAATTGGGAAGTCAAAAATGAACTTTTACCCACAGAATCACAATGATATGATCTAAATATAAAACATCAATTATTTTTTTCTGTAACTTTTCTAAAAAATTTTTTTTTAAAAATTTTAAAAAGGGCCTTAAAACATGTAAGGGGTTTAATTGGGAATCAAAAAGAATATTTTTGCACTCACTTTAGTTCATGTAAAATATTTTACATTTAGGATTTGCATTTTATGTAAATATTGTTATTTCGGATAAAAGTTTTTCAAGTATCATGAATGTAAGCTCCATAATTCTGGGTTTTCGTTTGCATTCTGTATAAAATTCAGGTTACTGAAGAAGGAGAATGCATTTTTTTCCTGGAATTATTGGCTTTGCTTTTAGAATTATGCTTACATACATATTACTTTTTAAAATTTTATAATAAAGGCTAATTTAAGCATCTAAGAGACTTTTCCCAAATTAAAAATTCCTTCTTATTTTTTGCTCTAACTATTGGAATTACTATTAAATTTGGAGTGATTAAATCTCTCTCTTTTTCTTGTATTTTTATCTCTCTACGACTATTGAAATAAAATGGGACATTTTTTTTTATTATCTTTCTTTTCTTATTTTCAAATGTGTAGCCTATATATATATATAAATATAAAATATGTTGGGGAGGGGGTTAATTTATAAATTTCAGCTATTTTTTCCATTTTTACAATTTATGGTAATTCAGGATTCTTCATGTGTGTAGAAGTTCATTGTACGAGTTTATAGGCTTACAGTTTTGAATTTTAGAAAAAAAGAATTTATTATTCTATGAATGTAAGGTATTTAAAACACAATTTATTCTTTAAAAATAAAGATTAATCATTTAAAAACCCTGCTTTTTTAAAATTTTTATTTATGAAAAGTATATTATGATTAATCTTACTTTTTACTAATATACATGTTTAAAAAGGAATTCTAAATTTCAAAACATATGAGCACTTTTTTTTTTCGTTAGTGGTATGGTAAAGTATATGTGACATAGGTTATTTTATTGCAATGGCTTATAAAAGAATCATTTATGCAATACAAGAAATCTTCAAAGCGGATTAATTTTCTTAAGTACCAAAAAACTTTCAACCATGATTTTTACAAAATACGAGGATTTGAAAAAAAAAATTGTTCAAAACTAAACCGATACTTGCCTTATTATTATATCTTCAGCCATAAAATCGTTCGCTGGTATTTCATCAATCTTAGCTTAATTGTGAAAAAAAAAAGACGTCTAATACTTAATTCTTTTAAATAAATAAAAAAGAAAAATGAGTTTCAAATTATTCTTAGATATTTCATGATATGCAAGTTATACTGCGAATTAAAATAATATTTTTAAAAAAGAAAATAATGTAAACTATAAGTTTATATTACAAACTCAAATACATTGAAATTTGTTTGGTTTTATTGTTCTATATCAGGGGAACTCAACCTTTTTTCTGCTGTGCCGCATATATTTGTCAGCTATATCACGCGGCCGCATACATATGTTAGTTATTTCACACGGGCCGCAACATGAGAATAAATAGGGGGCATGCTTTAAGACCAAGATAACAAAAAATTTTAAATGTGGGAAAATTATCAAAATATTATAACTCCTGTTTTACTTTTTTAATTATTACTTTATATATATATATATATATATGTATAATTTTTGTCACTAACACTAAATTAGAAGCATATAAAAAACACTCCTTCACAATTTCTGCATCAGTAAACGGTTTCATATGATTACAAATATATAACAAACTTCATAAGATTTCCTTGTTACCACTGTGATATTACCACTGACAAAACACTTAGTTGCTGTTGCAAAGATTATTCATGAAAGCCTATTTATCATCTCTTGAAAGAGATCTTAGAGGAAAAGTGTCATCGAATGTGATTCCTGTTTTTCGGTATTTTTTAAGTACAGCACATTCGTCACAAATCACGCAATTACTGATCCATGTTTGTTTTTCGCTACAAAATAGTAAACCTCCCAATCAACTTGAAACGATATATTTTCTTCGAATATTTTTCGTTTCAAGATATGAAAGGTAGTTAAAAATTATTTCCACCCATAAAATGGTCGCTACTCTACTGTTATCACTAACAGTAAGCGTTTCAAATAGAAAAAGAATATCAATTCGTACCCGTACGACACGGACAACAAAAAGCAAAATTGATATATTTGATTTCTTGACAAAGAATTTCTCACCAAATTTTTAATACAATGTTCTTAAATAAATAAATTTCTCAAAGCAATGGGTCACTTAATGTATCCGACTACGTTCAGAACCGTGATTTTGCCAAAGCGTATAAATGGATAATATTTATGATGTTTAGTGTCCCTTAGATTAGAAAATGTACATAAAATTGTTTTAAGGATATTATTACAATAAAAAATTATTTAAGTAAACTATTTTGACAAAAAATTAGCATAGAATAACCCATTTTCAAAACATTCTCCTTTTATGAAAAATGCTTCTATTATAATAATATTTTGCCTGTATCTAGCTTAGACCTCTTTACAGAGGCTAAATTAGAATTTTTGAAATGCATAACTTGGAAGTCGGTTTATCTATGTTTTACCAAAACAGAAGGGAGAAATTTTAAGAAAAAAACCACCGATAATTATTTCAATGGGTGATAACTCCGAAAATAATGTGAATTTTTCAAAAATCCTAGTTGAGACTCTCTGGAGAAGTCATTACTTTATCTAAGCAAAATATTATTACTATAAAAGCATTTTTTATAAAAGGAGAACGTTTTAAAGAAAGGTTATTCTAAGTTAATTTTTTGCCAAAATATTGTATTTAAATAATTTTTCTTTGCCATAATGTGTCCTTAAAACAATTTTATACATGTATTCTAATCTAAGTGACACTAAGTATAATGAAAATTATCCATTTATGCACTTTTTTAAAATTACTGTTCCGAAAGAATTCGGATACCTTAAAAAGCCCATGACCTGGCCACTTAAAAATGCTCGGTGGGCCTCAAGTTGAGTATTGCTGTTCTATATCTTTAAAATAGTGAATGAAAACATTTATTAAACATATATATCTTAATTTTTTTATTTTAAATATCTTATATCTTCATACATAATTCACATTTATAAGTCCTTGAACATGTAACACAAATACACGCACACACACTTTTATAATATATATATATATATACCTTTTTTAATAGGTTTTTGCTCAGTAGTATTAACATAAAGGGGGAAGGTTGGCTGTCGATATAATATGTACAATCCCACTTTTATATAAATTATTTTATATATAAGCTGCCCTAAGTGAGCAATGTTTAAAATACTGTAGCATCCAATTTTTTATATTTTAAGGGGACACAGTACGATTCAATTGACCAAAACCGGTCAAAAAATCAAATTTAATTTTTTTAGCCTAAATTATTCTTTATATACTTTCCTATAACCTCACAAAATTTGAAAGCTCTAAACTTAAAAAACGCAGAATTATAATAGCTTTCACGTTCGTTTTTATTCACATCCCTATGGCAAATCAAAACTTTAAAACTGCCGTATCTCAGAAAGATAAAATAACTATTTTGTCTTCATTTAAAATGCTAAGGCTTTTTTCTATTGCGCCTAATGCTTTGAATTTTTTTACTTATTCCCAATAGTACATGTAACAAAAGTTGGTATGCATTTTTTAATCAAAGCAATATTTATTTTTTAAAAATAATTAAACTCAGAATTTATACATTTTTTAAGGAATTTTCAATAAACATTCATAAAAAGAAGTATTGTAAGAATACCAATCACGTTAACGCAAAACCCATACCAACTTTTATTATACATAGTTTGACGTACTTGTAAATAAAATTTCATGCGTGTACGTCAATTTTTTGTAGGAGGAGTAGCATTTTAAAAAATCACTTCAAAAATTTCAAGTTTTTTCCTAAAATTACATGGCTAGCTTTTTATGAAATTTTGAGC
Source organism: Trichonephila inaurata madagascariensis (assembly GCA_019973955.1). Taxonomy (NCBI): domain Eukaryota; kingdom Metazoa; phylum Arthropoda; class Arachnida; order Araneae; family Nephilidae; genus Trichonephila; species Trichonephila inaurata. The sequence continues at coordinate 62,733 of BMAV01007063.1, forward strand.
CCAAAATATGTTTAACATAGTATACATACATAGGAGGCAACCAAAAAAATATTAAAAATCCTTAAATTAAAAAATTTTGCGTAAATCGTACCATGTCCCCTTAAATACTTTTATAATTTTAATTTCTCATTGTGCTTTAATGTCTGGTTATCTTGCAGTTTTAATCTTTCTCGGTTTTGCTTGTAGAATGTTGATCTCTTTTTAGTATAGGATTTACGCTATATATATATATATCTGTGCTTGATTGTATGTGTGTGAAGGATATGCACGTGCGTACTGTCTTGCAAGAAGTTATAATGGTCGTTATAATGAGATTGACTAGCGAGCAAGGAAATATTTTAACGGGATTAACTAGAGAATCAATTACCAGCCGTGAAAGTAAATACTTTTCAATACAGTTTTAATTAGAATTTCCTCTAAGAATATTGAAAAATCATCTAAAATGCTGAGCTTATAAAATGGATTAGAGTCGTAGCTTTTAATTTAATATATTCAATTAAGTATTTTTAACCCATTCAATAGTCATATACTTAAAATAATTATTTAAGCAACGCTTTTGTTTGGAAAAAATTATAAATTATTCTATGAAATAGTGCATTAGAACTTTTCCCCAAATTTGATTCATATATTTTTTAAATTTAAAATTTTTGAAAATAGTTATTTTTATATATTATTTCTAACTGAATTTTCCCATTATTTCGCATAAAAGTAAAATTAAAAATATAAAAGAAATTAAGATTATTAGAAAATCTAGGAAAGTGTCGGACCTATATTCAGATACCTTAATCAAAAACTAAATGAATAACTTGTAAAATAAAGAAAATAGTTTAATGCATACATTGGCAGATTTTATCAAACATCGTATTTTTAAAATTATATTTACAGCAATTCTAGTTTAAGAAAAACATAACAAGTCTACAGGAATAAAAACTTTCCAAAAATATGTTCGTTTATACTTTTAAGCTAATTTGAATTCCTTATCATTCCTGAAAATACATCACATCTATTTAATCAATTATACTGTTCTTCATTTGGGTTACTTGTGTTTTTCATATTACTTTAATTTCTATTTTAGATATCCCATCTTCTATGACCAAAGAAAACAAATAAGTTTCGTATTTTTTTAATTTTTTGAATTTCTTTTTATTTATGGTTTGGTTTTAAATGGTAAAGTTTTTTTCTTTATTCTGGTCTTGTAACGAATAATAGGAATTATATGTTTTTACATTGTTTTCTTTCAAGGGTGCTCTACGAAGAATTCATGTTATATTCCATATTGAAATAGTACTAAATTGATGTTCCTATGCAGATCTGAGAATAAAGAAATACATACATTCTTAAAACCTTCTAAAGAGAAATGTTTCAAAATTATATTAGTAAAGAAATAATAATATATGTAATATATTACAATAAATAATATTATTATTAAAAGAAAATTTCTAACTTTACACTTGATGATCACAATGTGTAAAAAGTATGACTAATTATATTTAAAAAATAAATAAAGGGAACATTAAATTTAAGCCACTTCTCCACCTCAAACTGGATTTTCTTTTGAGTTTGGAAATGATCTGGGCAGGTTTAATGTTGCCCACAATTCGGACAAGTTGTTAATAAATTGATTTATTGTATGATTAATCTTACGACATCCTACAGTGACTAATAATATTAGCAACGGACTTAACAATTTAAAACATTTAAAAATTAGTCGATCAATACATGAGTTGATATATATTTCTCGTAATTTCCATCACCATACTGTTCCAAGACTTTTAATTTAGCCAAATTTAATATACAGCATCTCACTATATCCCATTTGATAGTATTTGAGGGAAGCAGAACTTGATTTCACATCTTCACTTGAAAATCAGGGTCAAAATGACCACGAAAACAGGACTTATCTGACTCCAATAGATTAATGAGTATTTTGTGTGAGTGTTTTCAGTTCAAAAAGTAATGTAAAAAGTGAGAGAGGAAAAAGAATGAATTATGTTGTTTTATGTATCGTATTTATTAATGAATATTTTCAAAAATGTTAATTATACTGAGAAGTATAGTAATACATTTCAGTCTTTTTATTTTATTTCTTATCCATTGTTGAACTGAATTAGGAAAAATTTTGTTTGTTTGTTGTTTGTTTTCTTCTGATTGTTTTTCTTCTGATATAAATGCTTTGGAAAGTGGGACTTTAACCATGTGAAACAAATAAAGAACTTTTTTCTAATATCCCTCTACTAGATTTAATTACTTAAAATATATAAATATTACAAACATATTATATTATTACAAATTTAGCAGATTAAAATTCATGCATTGTCTTAGTAATGTTTCTTAAAATATTAACTGACCATGGTCACGAACTCGTGGATGACGTGTCATCAGTTCAAGCCCAGCACCACTAAAGACTTAGGGTGTAGAGGAGCTGATGCACGTTTAATCTGTCGAGCTAAAATCCATCCCTTTGGCGTGGTATAGTAATTTAGAGAGAGGATGCCAGCTCAGATGCTGTCCTCATCACTTGACTTAGATTAAAAATTACGAGGTACTTCCACAATAGCTCGTGCTCGTTTGTAGTGAGGTGTTAATAAACTCTTACTCACTTGAAGTATTTAACGGAAGTACTCTGAAATAATCAGTCGCTCTTTAATTAATTATGCCACATTAAGGGGTGTTGGAAAGCTAAAATTTTATTTTTTTCACAATTTGAGATTTTTTTATATTCAAATTGTGTAGATTTTAAAATTTACTAAAAATACCTTACTTTAACCTCTAGGGTAATTAGAACCCCTTTAAACCTATTTTTAAATAATCGTTGAAACTCAACCACGCTCATTTGAATGGCAAAAAATGTAAACAAAGTCCTTCATTTTTTCTTAAAAATTGAACGTCAGATATAAACCAAACATGTTTTTTTTTATTGTAAATTGAGCCTTTTATTATTTTATTTCCTAACCGATTAGAACTCTCACTGTATACATTAAAATCAATTTATCTCAAAATATAAATTTTGATGTTTGATGTACCTTTTCTGAGAAACTACTCTTCACAGGTATGTAAATTGTTTATGATATATTTATAATGATGGCTAATATATACTGAAATGAGCTATTTGTAAAAAACTGAAAAATTTATTTTTTACAAATTTTTTATGTGAAAAAGGAGTCAAATTTAGCAGTGTTTGGTAAAATATTTCATAAATTATTAAAAAATTCAAAATTATCTAAAAGCTCATTTCAGTATATTGAGAAAGGTGTACTTTAATTGTATGAAAACTTTCAATCATGTACATATAACACATTTCGAGAAAAGGCACATCGAAAACAGCCAATTTAACATTGTCAGTATATATAGAGAGAGAGGTTTCGAACTCCCCTCAACGCATTTCACCATGTCTGCTATAATTGTAACTTCAATTTTTACAAGTTATATATTAAAAAATAAGCCAATTCTCCCCTACTTATGTCAGCAAAGAAAAATTTCATTGTAGTTACTTTTTATTAAAAAATTATAATTAAAATAAATATGTATATACTTATGAAAAAATCAAAATATTAAGCGGCAAAACACCTTTTATATTAACATTAAAACTTTTTTAATGTAAATACATATTTTAATAAAAGTTGAATATAATAGGTAAGAATTTATACTAAATTCAGTGTAAAAAGAATGCTAACGTCTAAGTAGCATATAATTAATTCAAGTTAAGTTAAATCTTCATCACAAATTTAACCAAAAGCTTTTTTTTTATCCAATGGTTTTGCCATCTAGAGGAATTTAATTAATGAATTAATATTTAAAAAAAAAAAAACTACATTAACTTCAAGTATCATCCACTACAAGTTTTAAAAAATGCTTTTGATTTGATGAAAAAAAGTATATTATTAACAATTGAAAATGTGAACAAGATATATATATATATATATATATATATATATATATATAGAAACAGCCATGAAACCTAAGTATAACTGGTCAAGATAGTAGGAAATATTAGCCACAGTAGTACAATAGCAAACTCCTGGCCTTAGGAACCAATATATATATCTATGAGGGCTATTCAGAAAGTAAGGGATGTTTTGGAATTAAAAAGAAACTAAGTACAAGAAAAAAAATTATTGTACACATCAGAAAGAGCGACTAAATTTCTACTTTTCTACATAGTTATCAAACAAATTGAGGCCCTTATTATAACGGTGGACAAGCTTTGAAACTCCTTCGTCATAGAATTCTGCCGCCTGCGATCTCAGCCACCCAGTGACGCGCACCCGTATCTCCTTGTCATCGTCAAAACGCTGTGTTGCTAGCCAGTTCTTCACTCTTGGAAACAAGTGAAAATCACTAGGAGCAAGATCTGGAACATAGGGCGGATGAGGGAAAACCTCCATTTGAATGAATTGAGGAGTTCTTGAGTGCGGAGTTCACGAGTCTTTTCATCAACTTAAGCGGCCAGTTCGTCAGTCACAATGCTAGGGCGTCCAATCTTCTCTTCCTCATGAACGTAAGTTCGGCCATTTTAAAGCTGAATGCAACATTTCCGGATTGGACTTTCATTCATTACGTTGTTTACGTACACTTCACACACTTGCCGATAAATTTCCATAGGTTTTAGGTCTTTTGCCTCGTACGACCGCACTCACAACTGGCGAGATTTTCATGGTGCACATTTTAAATTTAAAAATCGAAAAATGGGCAGCGTTGAAATCTCCCATTGTGATGGTGAAAGCCGGCGAGATGCCGAATACGCAGACACCAAAATATACGTGATCGGAGTACGCCTAGCGACGTCAGACGGAAATGTTCCTTACTTTCTGAATAGCCCTCGTATATACCCTATATATAGGTTAATATATATATATATATATATATATATATATATATATATATATGGAGAATGGATATTTTACGATTAATTTACCAAAAGTTGCAATAGGGAAGGTTGGCGCATCAAACTAGTTAACCCACTTATCGGTTCTAAGTCCGAGGTTGCACTTGGAATTTTATAAATTTTTTAAATTTTGTTTGAAAACGTTAAATTTTTTTTCTATATTCGCCATTATTTTTTTAAAATGGTTTTTAAATTTATAGGTTCATTTGGTTTAATTTTTTTTGACCCTGTTTGTATTGAATTATATATTTTAAATATATATATACACTGGTGTAAAACTTAACAACAATGAAAAAAATTTGCAGATACCATGAAATTGCAGAAAAGGGGTCTGGAGATCAGTAGAGGGAACAGTAAGTCAGTAGAAACGTCGCGATGCAAAATCGGGAACAAAACGTCAAACGATGTGGCGTACGCAAACCGTGATGTCGGTGCGCTCTAAAATAGAATGAAATGAAGGAGGGAGACGAAATTCCCAATTCTCTGCAAGTGCCGTGTGTCGTTCAAAATTGGCAGAAGAAATCATCTGGGTGACTTCACATGGAAGATTGATCGGGCTGGGGGGAGGGGGGTACTGTAACCGTGTAGTGCAGAGTTCGGCAAAAAGTGTCGTTTCGCGCTCTTAAAAAGTTCCCAAAAACAGGTACAGCTGTTAGAAGGTTGGGTGGCCCCCGAGGACGACAACTGCGGGGATGACCATATATCCCTGCAGGCGAAAAAGTTTCGCATTCGCAACGCCATGGCTCAGAAACTCGTACGAACAGGTCGACAAGGGGGGTTTTCTATGCCAACGCCTTCACAAAGGGGGGCCCGTTCACCCCATCCTAAAGCCCTCCCGTTGAAAGATGACCAAGCCTCCGTTTACAGTGGGACAGAAAGCAAAAAAAACGGGACAACGATCAATGGAGTCGTGTTCTTTTTACGGATGAGAGTCGATTCAGTCCCGAAGCGATTCTCAACGCGTTTTATTTGGAGAGAGATCGGGCCCCGGTTTTTTATCCCAGTAACATCAGGAAAAAACATCGTTACGGTGGTCCTGGAGTTCTTGTCGGGGGAGGTTAGCTGAACGGCGGCGAGCTTCCCATTTTAAAAAGGGGGTCTGAAACCCGGGAGATCCTATTGTGGGGAGATACTTTTTCCCCCATCTGCATCTTTTTCAAAACCCTTTGGGCCCCAGACTTCATCTTTATGGATGAAAATGACGCCATATCGCCTCTTGCTGTTGAGGCGCTGGAAAAGTAAAGATATATAAGGTTGGCCGACCCCCGATTTAAATCCCATCGAACATGTTTTGGAAGCTTTGGGGAAGTTTTTGCCCCCCTTACACACCCGGATTACAAAACCTCAAACAGATGTTGATTAGGAATGGGCACCCTACCTCAAGAAATGTTAAACTGGTTCTGAGTATGCGGAGACGGTGCAAAGCAACCAAATTTTAGTAAGGGGAGGGTATACCATATTGGGGGCATCTGCTTGTTGTTCTTCCCGTTGGGTAGACAATCATAAGCCAATACTATGGTTCAATAAAGCTTGTTTTTTTTTGATTCCTACCGTATGGTTGTATTCCTTTTTTAGCGCCGATGCTTTCGTCATCCTTTTCGTACATAAAACTCTCCCCCATTTCAGAATTTCATGTCTCTCAGATGATTTTTTGTGAAGTTATGGGTAAAACCCCCTGTTGAATTTTTCAAACCAGTCTATATAAGCTGAGTGGAATAGTAAAATTGGAAAAAAGGTTTTAAATTTGAAGCTAAGTTTCTTAAGTAATAGATTTTCACATTTTAATATTATCTTAACTCGAGATTGTTTTCAAATTTAATAACTTGTCCCAAAATTTTGAATGAAAATTAAATTTGAACCCCAAATTTCATTCTCAAAAATAGTGAGAATTTAATTGGATTTAATAGATATTTTCCCGGGAAGATATTGATTAATATGTCAGAGTGATACGCTCACCTCAGGAAAATATAAAAAAAGCTATACTAATTATCGCCGCACTCTACCGGCTTCTTTAAACATTCAAAATTTTAATTAAAACTTCGTATCGATTTATAATTAGTTTTACAAAGTGTCAACGGCAATATCATAAGATATTGATACTTAAAAAAAAATATTTTTCACTCAAGAATAATTTTATGAAAAAGGCCTGACACCTTATGTGGTCGCTAAATTGATATATCTGATGATATGTATTTTAAGATAAGATTGAAAACTTAAAAGATCTCAGGAAGTGACGCGTAAAAAATGTAAAGTAGCATCCTGTATTTGTGCTGAAGTAGGGATTCTCGAAAAAAGTGTTGCAAGTCAAGTTTATTAAACTTCATGTCCTAGAATTACACAAAAAGGTAGGTATATTCATGCTACGTATTACATTGATATGTATATTGAAACAAACGCGTTGAAAATTGCATTGCTGTTCGAAATAAATATGAAAAAAAAAATTCAGAATGAATTAAAGGCTTACTGGAAATTATATATCTAAGATGCATTTTAATTAATTTATCATTTATTAATTTAAAAACATTTATTTATATTAAGCTATAATTATTTCACAAGTCAAATTTTTATGTATGTTTTCACTTAACATTCTTCAAATGAAAAAAAAAATCCCACATAAAATAGTTTTTTTTTTGGTACTCTTTTCACTTACCTTTAAAACTAGAATTTAAGGCAAGAATTAATCATATTATTTAATCGAAAAGCGAAAAATTCTCTCATTTGGATTATTAATCACAAGCTATACAGAAAATTATAATTTAATTCTTAATGATATTGTAGTGTTTTTAAATGTTAAAATATAAAGTACATGATAAATAAAATCAATATTAAAACCGGAATGAAATTTTAAAATGGAAAAGTGTATTAAAAAGGTGTTGGAAAGCTGAAATCTTTTTTTTTGACAATTTGAGATTTTTACATTTTCAAATTAACTTTGGGTACAATCACTACAAAACAAATTAAAACCCATGTAAAACCTATTTTTTTAAATAATCGTTGAAACTTGCGCCCCTTACATTTGAAAGGCGAAAAATGTATAAGGCGCTAGTTTTGATTAAAAGTTTAACGCATAATACAAACCAAAACATGTATCTTTTATAGTAAATTTTGAGCCTTTATTTATTCTTAGACGATTAGAAGTCTCACTGTATACATTAAAATCAATTTATCTAAAAATGTAAATTTTGAGGTTCGATGTACTTTTTCTGAGAAACTATTGTTCACAGGTATATAATTTTTCATGATATATTTATAATGACATCTAATATATACTAAAATGATTTTTTTTGTAAAAACTCAAAATTTATTTTTTACAATTTTTTACTAAATGGTTCCAGAAATTTTAAATGTTTGATCAGCTTTTGTAAAATTCTAAATTACCTAAAAGCTCATTTCAGTGTAATGAGAAAGGTGTACTTTAATGGTATGAAAAATTTCAAGCATGTACATATCACAGATTTTGAGAAAAGGTACGTCGAAACAGCTAATTTAACATTGTCAGTATAGAGATAGAGGTTTCCAACTCCCCTTAAAATTATCACTACAAATCTTTTCATTAAGTTATTTTCTTTTCGAACATCTCTAATTCTTGTTTTTAAAAATCAAAATCTGGATTTTTCATTTTATTAATGATACATACAAAAACAGATATATACACTAATTTATAGGAGATATATTAATTTTTGAAGCAAATTTTATTCCATTTATTTACTTATATTTATAACCAAATAAAATAACACATTTTCTACCAATGAAATGTATTATTGTGTCAGAGGGTAAGTAATTATTTGCAGAAATTGCTTCGCCTGAAATTCCGGAAATTAATATCTTCAACTGAACATTTTACTTTATTTGTGTAATGGAAATAGGATATTTTTCGACAGAATTACGCTCTGAGGAAATAGTTTTCTCTTTTCAATGCTCACGAATCCAAACCGAGTAAATAAAATATATTTAAAGGCTATTTAAGGCATATGCTTTAAAATCCTTAAGGGTCCCATCAAATTGATTCTGAATCGTATTTTCTTCTTTAAGTTTATTTATACAATGAATTTATTCTGCTCAAAAGGACCGTACCTTGTTTTGAATAATATTGATGAAATAACGTTTTATTGAAATTAAACTGTAATTTTCGTTTTGTACATAAATATTACTTGATAAACTCTTACAATTAACCAAGACACTTTCAAAAAGATCTAAAAATTCTGTGTTATCTTAGCTTAACTCAGCACTTCATTTTTACTACCGTCATTCAAAATGCGGGGTCATGAGAAACACCTCAAACTTTTAACCTCATGTATTTAATTATGAAAATAAGAATTGATCAATTATGATACATATTTATAAAAGTACACGAATGTATGTATACAAGTAGTCATTGTAATTTATTTGCGAGCAAATGAGACTAACACATTAATTTAAACTAAACACATACAGAAATTTTCATTTTAAGAAACATAATTTTATATTTTTTCATAAACCAGTATATATATATATAAAAAGTAGTATCAGTAATAAATATACTTGACAATTAATAAGATAATGATAGTAGAAAGTAGAAAAATAATATTTTAATCATTTTCCAAACATATTCAGGCTTGAACTGTACAAATAACAAGCGGGAGCTCTCAGCCCCAGATAACTTTTGAAGGTCAGTACATTTCAATCGTTCGAGAAAGAGGATTGCATCACTCTGGAAGGTTCAATGACCTAAAATATCGGCTGCGAAAAAACGTGGTTTAACATTCTTTAGGAATCCTGAAAACTTTTTCTTGTTGCTGGGATGTACAGAACACCCCGCGCGAGTGATCGCGGGTTAAGCACGTAGTTTTGTACTAAAATGCATATGGTAATATTTTGAAATTATTAAAAAAAAGAATTTAAAATGGTGAAAATGAATTTCATCCGAAACTATTCGTTGATAAATTTAATTGCATCTATTATACTGCCAGTACATTCATGAAATGCACAAAGAATAAAAAAATAGGCTCAAATATCACTTGTTAAACAGCATGATCCATACTTTGCCACAACAACGTTCGACCGCATACGAGGTAAGAAACAAATGTGACATTAAAATCTAAAATTTTGCAGCACCCAGCTTATTTATCTCAGATATTTCGCATTGAATCTCTCATATTTTCTTAAACATTTAAAATAGACAGCTTTTGCGGGTAAACAGTATAAACATGGAGCACAATCTGAAAAATTATATACGAGAGTTTATTGATTCTGAAAAGAATTTTTCATAGACAGGCATTTATGCCTTAAAATCTTTGTTGCAAAGGTGCATTTAGAAGCAAATGGAACATATTTGGATTTTATTCAGATAGAAACAACTTTTGTAATAGTATATTCAGTTTTATATATTCATTTTAAAATCGGACATTTCATACAAACCTAATGTTATCACCATATAATACTCAAAGGAGGCATTAAATATCACTTTTTCTTGTTACGTGGACTTAACCAAAAGTAATAAAAAGACCTAATAATTCACTGCTATTTCTAGAGTAATATTTTTAAAAAATGCAGTTGGTTTCAATTTAAATAATTATAATTTTATCATTTTATTGGTTTTCGTTTCATGAGACTTAATTAACTTTTTGTAACCTTGTATCATTACATTAAATTTTAAATTTTACAATATTCTTTCATTTCTCTCTCTCTCTCTTGCATTTTTATCTAAGGGACATTAGCAAAATAACATTTTCCATAAAAACCATATGACTTCATAATATAGATCAATAAAACTTCCTTTTCAGATTACAAATATCGATTTGAGTGAAGGGGGAAATAACTATTTCGAGTTCCATATGGCAAATGCCATTACCTCAGATTAATGGATAGCGGAACTTGTAAAACTCAGGAACTTCAAAAAAGTCCCCACTTTAACCTTTGGTTGAGTTTTAAAGACAGATGATTTATGTTAACAAACAGAATAAAAAAATAAAAAAAAGGGTTGAACGGTTATTTTTATTTTTAAATGTCAGACATGGTAAAATAAAGAAATGTTCAAAATGATTTTCCGTTTTTTTGGGGCTTTGCAAAAAAAACCATTTTCACTAGATTAATTGACCCCTTTTACGAAGAGTGTGAGAATTAATGTCCAATATATATCGCATGGAGGATGTTACTTTTTTGAGTTTATAAATTTTGGGGATTTTTCCCCAAGGTGACTTTATTTTCCAGATATCCCCAAAGAAAAAAATCCTGAGTTGACAAGCCCGGGAAAAGGAGGGGCCCAAAGTCCTTTTGGAAATGAACGATCATTAAAAAAATTTAGTTAAAATTTCCCCCTACTTCCTGTGATGTGGAACGTTGCGCCATCTTTGCTGAAAACCCAAGCTTTTATTTTCATCACTTTTAGCAAGGATATGAATTCCTTAATGATGTTTAAGTAGACGGATTTTAGTCTTTTTCTTTAAAAGCTGTTCCACATCGCCACTTTCGTTTTCACTACGGATTTTCCCCCCCGGACGCTTCCTGTCTAAAACCCGATCCTGGGGTCACGGAACCGTTGCACTAAAAGTGATATCGTTGATGCTTTTGGTGCTGTTTCGCCCGGATATTTCGGTTAAAAGGTATTTAGAACACGGCAAAGAGTTTTTATAGCAAATTTAAAATTTTCCCCACAAGGGCTATTTTTTTTGCCCCTTTGGGGAAAAAAAAAACATGCAAACCCCCCGGTTTTCCAACTGACTACTACTGACAAGTATTTAGGAAAATGAGCCTTTATTGCCCCAAAAACCCCATGATGGGGCCCCCTCTAGTGACAGAAATTCAACCAAGCATTTTTGGTTTTTAAACAAAAAGGAAAAGGGATTAAATGTTCTTTTGAAAAAACCGGGGATATATTTTATATATATAAAATATATATATATATATATATATATATATATATATATATATATTTAATATTTTATTTTTAATATTTATTTAAATAAATATAAAATAATAAATAAAAAATATATTTAATTACCGTTAAATCAATTTTATTCCCGGACCTTTCCTTTTCCCAAAAATTTCAAAAGGTTATTCCCTCTTTTCCCCCTTTTGTAAAAAAGTTTCTGAAATTTTTTGTTAACCCCCCCGTTTTTTTATTTTTTGAATTAAATTTTTTCGGAGTTTTTCCCCGCCTTTTGGTTAGTAAAACTTCTGCTGCCCCCAAATTGGGTTTTTTGTTCCCCAAAAAAGGCCCCAAGGTGGGGGTTTTTTTTTAAATTTTTCCAGTGTTTCTGGGAAAAAGCCCCAAAAAAAATTTTTTGCCCCTCCGGGATTTTTTTAAAACTTGGTCGTTTTTCCCGGGGTTAGGGGGAAACCCTTAATTTTCGATTCCCTTAATTTTTGTTTTTAAAAAGGTTTTTCCCAAATATAACCAATGGATTTCCCCCTTAAATATATAAAAATATTTGCCTTACCCATCCCCACACGGATATTTTTCGATGCCCTATGGGGACTTTTATATATTATTTTTATGTTTTTTAAATTCCCGTTGTTTTTCTATTGGACCGCCCTAAAATAGTTATTGAATCTTTAAAAATTTAAAAATTTTAGTTTTAAAATTTGGATTTTGCTTTCAGGGAAAAAATTTCCCAATCCTTTTGAATTTAAAAAGGACAGGACTTCAATATCTAAAGGCAATGAAATATTTATCTTTTATACCCGTCCCTCTGGAGTGAATTTCCACAAAACCCGTTTTTAGCGGATCTATATTTTATAGCAAAAACATGTCCACAACAGTTGAACTTTGAGCTTTGAAGCCAACGTCAACCACGAGCTCGCGATCATGACTTCCCGTTTTGCAGACACTTTAACCGTTCTGGATGCATAAAAAACACAATACCTTTGGGTCATGTTTGGGAATTCCCACAGAAAAATACTTTATACATCTTTCTGACGAAGGCGTGGATGTTGTTGAATGCATGCAAGGTATGTTTTTATTTAATTAATGGAAAGTCGGTCCATTCCATTCAAATAACCAAATAGTTCTTAAGTCCTCCAGCTATCTGGCTTTAAAACTGATTGCTAAGAGAATTTTTTTAAAAATATTAGGGGGAGGCGAGTACCTCTAACTGTCTGTGTTTTAAGTTACACACAGCTGTTATAATATTCATTGCTTAGTTGTAAAACTGTACTCTACATATATTAGGGAAAATTGTTGCTGTTATATTTTCACAAAATTCATTCTTGACGCTACTTTTCAATTAAATGCATCACTGAAGTTGGATCGTCCAACACTTCATTAGTGAAGTCCTCAGGATTTTGATAAATCTGCAACTCTATCAACTTTCTGGAAAAGTGAGTATTTAGTTCTCAGATTGTTGAAAAGTCTTCCTGTAGACAGTGCCCTTCTTACGCAACGATTCCAGTCCATGCAATCGTTGTGATATTTTTCTGCGAGAGCTTGCAACAATGTACTATCGCATCCGTATTGACAACTTTATACGAAACAAAGAACATGATTTCAAGTTCAGTACGTAAGACACATGTGAATTAGGATTGCCAACTTGGTGATTTATCTTAAACGTTGGTATTATTGCGATACTGTTTAATAAATTTATCACAGCATCGCGAAAAAATTTTTATATAAGAAAGAATTCCCTCTTCTAATGCCCTTAAGGATATTCCTGAAATTTCACAGTTAGATTTGTATTTAACGAAATATTTCTAATGAAATTCCCAAACGGTGATAGCTTAGATTTTATCTTTAAAACACAACGGAGCTTCAAGTTTAAAACAAACACGCACATACATATATACTATTTTCAAGAATGCAGATTTTAAATGAATCAAAATTAAATATATTATCAAAATATTTTAGGAAGTAATGCATTGTTGTTTCACTTTTAAGATATATTCTTTGCAGTAAAGTAATAAAACAAAAAGATTTAAGAAAAACGATACACTAGTGTAATAAAGAATTATATGCGAAAATAAAAACACTTATAAATGGATTTCAGAATTCTGTGAAGACTTATTAATGCAGGATATAACAGAAAAAAATCTCATTTTTTTTAAAAGAAAAAAAATTTAAATAGTTTAACATAAAAATATGCTAAATGAAATATTGCAAATAACATTTTTCTTGGAACTTTTTTTATTTAAATTGCTACCATTGCACGGATTTTTATACAATTATTTCAAACAAGTAAATACAATGAAATTTTTTTTCTTTTGTTCATTGATAAAAGATTTTTTCAACTAAGCAAAGGGTAATCATATTTCTAACACATCAGCTGTTAAGGAGTTTTTATTTCAAATTTTCTTCGTTTGTTTTCTTCGTACAATGCCGAACAATAACTTTAAAAAAAAAAGATAGAGTAATAAATAAAAGGATATTAATTATCAAAATAGGTACTAGTCAAGTTTCAGTTTGTAAAATAATTTATCTATATTTTAAGACTTAAAGCAAATGCAATTTGATTTATAAGGAATTATTATATCTGTGATACGCTTGAAAAGTATTATAACTAAAAGCAGCTGGGGGCAATTATTTTAACTAATGTAGAAATGCAATGTTTCTGAAAAAATTATTTAATGTTTTCCGAAAAACCTAAAATTCAGAACTTGCATTTTTACTTGCATTTTTTTCTAGATTTATGCCTCAAAAAGCCCCATATGTATGTATGCATAATATATTTATTCGTATGAATATATATGCGTAAGAGCATGTATAAAAAATTTGTGTGTATATATGCTTGTATGAACACACAGACACATATACATATACATCATTCATGCGTACAAGTGATGCTCGGAAAATTATTTTCGAGCCCCTTTGTAAGTGAACTTATTCTTAAATTATTTTATTCATGCACAAAGTGAATATTCGTCTTATAAAACATCTAATACATATTCTAATTAGAGAGAATTTCTCCATATATTTGAAAAATAAGTAACCAGCTGCATAAGAGGATCCCTTAATTCTACACGTTCTAGTTGTTTCAGGAGTTTACTTAGTCATATAATCTTATAAAACTAAAACCAATTTATTTTAAAAAAATTCTATTTTAAAATTAAATTTACTTCTGTTCGAAATAGTTCCTCAAGAATGTATTATTTTTTTTTTCAGAATTTTTTTGAAATATTTTAAAGTATTTTCAATTTTTTAAAATTTATTTTAAATTTGGACAATTGTAGTATTTCTTGCTGATTTTAGTATCTAACATAGGTAATTTCTCCACAGGAATTTATTAAAATATTATTGCGCCTGAATTATTTTCAACAGAAATGGTGATTTGAATTTTAAAAAAAAAAATCTCAATCTTCCTAGTATTTTATTATTGACACTATGATCTTAGAGTTAAGGCCGTACCACACGTACACGTTTCAAGCAATTTTTCGTTCAATTCGTGAAATTTTTACTCAGTTGCCATAGCAACCGTTTTAGAACAATTTTTGCTAGCGAGCTCAAAAAGTTGTTTCAAATAAAATTGCTTGAAATTCCAGCCAATGGGGTTCTTCGGCGCCCTACGTCATAAACAAGATGGCGGCTCCGGTTTCGGCTAACACTTCAGATATGCCGTATAATAATTTAATGGTGTATAATATTTTAACGGCGTATAATATTTTAAATAGAATGGTGCTCTATTTTTAGTTTAACCCATCGACAATTGCGCAAGCGAAATGAAAGAAATAATTTTGGATGTTCATTTTCCGAAGCAGAAAAATCGGCGAGTAATTTTCCAATGTGGAGATAGAGCGCGTCTGACGTCAGAGCGTGTCGTTTTGTTTACGGCAACCCTTCCCCCTCAGATTCGGCCAAAAATTGGATGAAAAAATTGCATGAAAAATATACGTGTGATACGGCCTTAAAGGATTGCAAATTTATTTCGTCAAACATTCATTTCAAATTTAAAACTGAGAATCTGTTGAGTGAAAATAACTTGAAGCAAAGAATTTCTCTCATCATGCATACACAGTAGAACCTCTTTATAACGAACCTCTACATTACAATTTTTTTCTATAGAGCGAACTTTTTCCTGGAACCAAGAACATTTCACGATTTTCTTCGTAAAATAACCTCTCTATAGCGAAGCGAATTTTCTATTTAACGAACTTCTTCTTTTGTGATTCAACTTTTGTTCTTCCTTTTTTTAAAGTATTTCTGAAAAAATTTCAAGTTATTCGGTCTTTAGCGTATTTTCTCGTGGTCATAAATCTTGAACTAGTTTTATTAGATCCTAACTCGCCGAGAGCATAGAGTTCTGGACGTTTCACCCAAGAAGGGCAACCTTTGACCTCCATTGCCAAGTTCACTAGAAACATCTTCGATATCTTGTTTCACCCTCAGTGAAGTTTTCCCGTGCCCCCGTGTTCTAATTGTAAAACAATGTATGTTTAATATTACTTGTATGCTTTAAATTATATAAACTGTCCTTAAATCATTAATTTTAGTATATAGTGACTTTTTCGACATTCTTTTTTCTTGTTTTCCTTGCAGTTTTTCTTTCTTTCTTTTTTGGTGGGAAAGATATGTATAAAAAAAAAACATATATTAATTTAAAAAAGGTATACATAATTATTTTTCTAAATATATAGTCTTTATGAATTTCAAATTATTTTTATGGGGCTTATAAAGTACATTAAAAGATGAACCTCTATATAACGAATTTACCATATAACGAACGCTTTTCCGGGATTTAGCGACTTCGTTACATAGAGGTCCGACTGCAAATAATCGTTTATTATTATTTATCAGATCCCATAATTTTCGGTGGTGTTATTAATTTTGATAAAAGGGATCGAGGACCAAATTGACTTTTTTAAAAGGTCATGTTTATAATTTTTTTGGAATTTATAACATGATTTTTTTTAGAATGAATGGATAGTTCCTATAGTTTTATCCTGCCAGAAACAAGTCTCGTGGAACAAAATCTTTGTGTGAAAGGACTTCCAAACCGGAGATCTACGAATTCTTTCCATCTAAACGGGAAGAGAGTCTAACTTCAAAATAAACAAGATTTGCTTTTCCATCGTGAGCTATCCGACGAAACGGAAGGAAATATTTTTTTTCTGAACAAAGAAATTCGGAAAAAGAAAGGCGTTTTCTTAAAATATTGAAGTACATTCCGGTGCCGAAAAACTTTGAGAAAAAAAATGTAATTAAATTAAATCAGAGCTAGTTTGTTAAATTAGTAAACAATTGAGAAAGACAAGATGCTAATAATGTACAGTTAAATATTAAGTTAGGTTATAAGGCTTCCGCAAGTTAAAATACAAGTTTTTTTTTTTCTATTTTGAAAAGAGACATAGAAACAGGAAATTGGAAGAAAATGTGCACTAAAGAGATTTCTTGAATATGACAAAGAAATTTGCATAAGTTTAACACAATGATTTAAAACAGAAAATGTTGTTTTATCAGAAAAATTTATTTAGACAAAGAGCAGTACTTTGTGTGTGCAATTTTACACTGGAAAATATCATGAAACATTATACAAACTCATCTCTGTAAGCAAACTGTAACAAAGAATGAGTTGGACATGTAGCGGTGGTATCTATAAAAATCAGTAACATCATTAGGACCGAAGTGATCATCTTGGTCCAGTCATATGTTACGTGCTTACGGAACCGAAGGTCGCGAGTTCTTATCCTCCATTTTGGTCACCTTGTCGCTGAACTAAGAAAAACGCAACCTTCGCGCAGCTGTCGTGGCGCCATCTACCCGCCGCAGGAGCAATCAAAAGCCATTTGATGCTACCAACAAATCCGTCAGACACACCTGACGCGATAGCAAAACTCACACGTTCGCCACAACAACTATATCTTTCGTTCTCCTATCCACCGACTCACTGGTAGGGGAGTGAGTAGCGATGTTATCTATATAAGTCAATAACAGCCTCCGGATTTAAGTGATCATTTTGGTGCAGTGGTATATTACGTGCTTACGGAACCGAAGGTCACGAGTTCTAATCCACCACAGACTCTAATTGCAATAGTTGGATAAAATTAGAATTATCATGGAGCAAATCGTGTTGACGGACACCGAAATTCGAAATGAAGACCAGGCACGGAGTAACCTATTTTCCAACTCATTTGATGATAATGGAATACACTTAAAGCAGCAATGCGTCCACCGAAGAAGAGCCAAATATTCTCCATCGGGCTTCAGATCTTGAAATTGAGCCTGCTATTTCATTCAATGCAAATTATTATCGCCAAGATACTCTTAAAAAGCTCAGCTCGGTGATGCCACGTATTAGTTAATTTTAATTACTTCATTTAATCTTCAAAAAGCGGTTAACCCTATGTAACTAAAAATTCTTTAATGGATTACCTACTCCTGTAGGCACACAGTATATGTGTACTGTCTTCCTAAAACCTGCAAAATACAACGTACGCATGTAGCTAACGCAGAAAGGTTATTTTGGGGAGAACGTACTTTGAACATCTTCCAAGTGTGGAAATGCTAATTTTTACTAACTTTCTATTTTTAATTTAAATATAATACCGCCTAAAATATACTTATTTGAAATAAATAAGAAGACTTTTAAGTATACTTGTTTTTATTTCGTAATGTAAGATCGAATGATTAGTTAAAAAGTAACACTGATTTAAATTATTTATGAGATTCTAGATCAGGTTATTGCAGTAAACATCTAATTTTCAATTTTACTGGTATGTTTTGTATGAAGAGGGTATATTTTATGTTTTTTCATTAACAATATGTGTTTTCTTATATTTTTAGTAAATCCAATAAAGGTACGTCTCTTTCTCTAACTCTTTTAAAGAAGATCATTTTATATTTTTTTTTATTGAAAGTTAGTTTTACGAGAATCACACTTAGAATAACTGAGGATCAAATTTCTATGCTACATTAAAATTTAAATGAAGATATAAAATGGGAAAGCAAAATAAAATAAAAAAAAAAATAAATAAATAATTAAAATTCTTCAAACCATCATTTTCAACTTTTGACGACAATTTCAATCATATCGCACCAATGTAACCGTATAATGTATATTTGACTAAAATTAATTTTTAATGATCAATATAACGAAATATTAAATTTCTTTTATAATGGTTTCTAATTAATTAAATACGTAAATCAAGTCCTACTGGGAAAGTTTTAGGTAAAGTTTCGGGAGAAAAGTCACTATCATACTTAAAACTTGAAATTATGTAAGTAATAAGCGAATAAATGTTATTGATAATTTATTGAAGGCTTTTTTTGTTCAAATGGGGAGATGGATTGGTATTTTACCTAAATAGACCTCCCTGGTATAATTTTTAGTGTGAAATTACATAGGTATACACCTACTGCCACGTTTTAAATTTGACGTTAATTTTCCTCCCCAGAGGGAGGCACCTGAGCTCTGACGATACGAAAACTTAGTGAAATGATATAAATTTATTTTCAAAGTTGATTTACATTACATTCTAATTATTGAATCATATTATTCATGAAATTCAAGAAAACCTAGTATAAAGCTCTATTTATTCTAATTTGCATTTATGGTAATTTCCAAACTCTGCGACCATTGATTGTGAAATCTGCAAGTTAGTTCAATGTAATTTTCTCGGAGAATCAAGAAAAAAGGATCCTCAAACAAATAAGACCTGAAATTTTCAAAACTACATTTTTTAACCTTAATTATACCGATGATGATTAAAATTATGGTATAATAATGTAATAAATATTCAAATCCTTGAAAAATTTCGTGTACCTATAGGAAATGGCAAGTTTTCAGGAAAAACAGTTTTTCTGAGTAGGACACTTGTCTATGCCGTTTTCACCTATTTTATTTGGTCAGTGATCGACACTAGCATATGTAGTTGGACGGTGACAACTTGTCAACGTCCTATTCACTGGTTGGTTAGTATGGGTCTTTGTTGTTAAAAAAAAATAAGCAGAAAGAAGAAAATTTATCTTCCTGTCGTCTGAAAAAGGGAATTTGGACAAATCTTTGACATTTAGGGATTTTGACACAACGTATGGTGTTTATAAAGCATTGAGGAAACCCTTTCATTGATATTTGAACCAAGCATTAACTTTAAGAGATTTTTCACTTTGCTTTAATATTGATCACCATGCTTTAAAATTTAAATCGTTTAATTATAGCTCATAAAAATAAATCGAAATTTATTTTTATTTCTATTTAAAATCCGGTAAGTTGTAAGCTTTACGAGCATTACTTAACAAATTCATTAATAAACAATGGGCTTGCTCTTCACAGGGTGATCAATAGGCATATTGGTGGCTATAGCTATACAGAGAAAGATGCATTTTTATAACCATATCATCTGAAAACAAGGGAATTTGGAGATAACTTATTGACAAAATACTTGATTCTCATAAAGCAGTTAAAAGGAAAGCCATTTGAACCAAATCTGGCTTTTCAGATACTTAATTTTGGTTTTAAAATTGACCATGATCTTTAAAAAGTTAAAACATTCAGTCACAAAATAAAATAATCAAAAACTTCTTTTATTTCTATTATAAATCTGGTGAATTATCAGATTCAGGAGCAATACTTAGCAAATTCAAAAATAAACAATGTGCTGTTCATTGGAAATCTTGGTGTTTCAGAAAATAGGGAGAAAGAGGAAATTTTACACTCCTATCATCTTAAGGTATCCGACTACGTTCGGAAACGTGATTTTGCAAAAGCGCCTAAATGGATAATTTTCATCATATTTAATGTCAATCATATTAGAACACATGCATAAAATTGTTTTAAGGACATTTTGACAAATAAAATTATTTAAATACAATATTTTGGTAAAAAATTAACTTTGAATAACCTTTTTTTCAAAATGTTCTCCTTTTGCGAAAATTGTTTCTATTATAGTAATATTTTGCCTGAATGTATCTCAGACCTCTGTACAGAGGCTCAACAATGAATTTTGAAGAATTCACATTATTTTCAGAGTTACAACTATTCGAAATAATTATCGGCGTTTTTTTCTTAAAATTTCTCCCCTCTGTTGTCGTAAAACATGGATAAGCCCACTTCTAAGTGATATATTTAAAAAATTCTAGTTGAGCTTTTGTAGAGAGGTCTGAGCTATATATTATTATAATAGAAGCATTTTTCACAAAAAGAGAATATTTTGAAAAGGGGTCATTCTATGTTCATTTTTTGTCAAAATAGTGTACTTAAATAATTTTTTATTGCAATACTATTCTTAAACCAATTTTAGATGCATTTTCTAATCTAAGTGACACTGAATATCATAAATATTATCCATTTATACGCTTTTGCAAAATCACGGTTCCAAACGTAGTCGGATACCTTAAAATAAGAGAATTCATTCAAATAATTGACAGATCAAATGGTGCTCATAAAGCAGTTAAGAGGAAAAGCACTTGGTTGATATTTGAACCGAGCCCAAATCTTGACATTGCCTTGGTTTAAATATCGACTTCATCTTTAAAAAGTTAACGCATTAGTCATATTTTACAAAAAAATGAAACGAAACTTACTTTAATTTCTTTTTGAAATCTGATGAATTATAAGTTTCACGAGCATTACTTAGTGAAATAAAATCCCTCGGCAATACTTTTCTTAGAGTTTAAAACGCATTTGTGATAACAAACAAAAAACAACACACATCCGATGCATGATTAATCGCCGCGGAACTCAATAACTTAAAAGTGCAATATCGCAACACTTCCAGGGACCGATCGAGTTAAAAAAATAAATAGTTCGACAAAATAATTATCTGAAGGGACTATCTGTACCCAGTTCGCGAAATCTTTCCGTCTGAACTGTGAAGCTCAGTTCCAAAGAAAATAGGATTTGCCTTTCGATCATGGCTTGTCCTACGAGACGGATGAGGAAAAAAAAAAATAAAATAAAAAAAAAAAAAAAGCACGAAAAGAAGGAAAATGGATTTGGGAAAAGAATTTTTAAAAAAAAAAAAAAAAGATTTTAAAGCGAACAATTTTCCTTCCCCGGATAGGTAGACAGTGCTTCGAGTCTGCGAGCTCATCTAAAATAAACTGGAGGACTTTAAATTTAAGAGGCTATCTCTCCTATTTTCGAATGAAAGAATTACAGTCCTTTTCTATGTTCTCCGAGTTCTATTGCACCATTTTCTTTAAATTTAGATGTCTTGGGATTTTCTTATTTATAAACCGGAATTGGCGATGTTGAAGAGTTTGTTTATGTCGAGGTAAATGGTGGAATGTTGGCGAAGGCGAAGAAGATATCTACGCGGGATTTGAATTTTTTATTTATTTTTTTTTACCCATTTAACCGGCTCATGTTATATACAGAATTTCATGTACTTTTATTTATATAGTATCAAGTCTACGAGGATAAGAATTAATTTGATGTTTGTTATTTGTGAAACTATCAATTCCCTCTTTCTTAAATGAGATTTTGTTGATTCAATTATTTTAGATTCAAAGAATTTCAGAGTATACAAGGCAAACTTGATTAAATACTTCAATAAAGTACTGCAATCTAATCCTTACTTATCCGTCTTATAATGCTACAGTTAATGAATCTTACTTATCTTCCTATAACAATGCAATTTCTTATCCTTACTTACCCTTCTGATGATAATACGATTTCTTATCCTTACTTATCCTTCTTATAATAATACGATTTCTTATCCTTACTTACCCTTCTGATGATAATACGATTTCTTATCCTTACATATCCTTCTTCTAATAATACGATTTCTTATCCTTACTTATCCTTCTTATAATAATATATTTTCTTATCCTTCTTAAAACACTACTTCTTATCCATACTTATCCTTCTTATAATACTACAATTATCACTTAGGGAATAATTTATTTTAAATTTAGTCAAGAGTTATTTGTTAAAGCTTTTGAAGGATTTTTATGATGAATGACAATTATTATAACTGTTTTTTGAAATAATTTATATTCATTAAATAAGAAAAAAGAAAATTGTTTACTATAATTCAATAATTTATATTTTTTTCTGGATACAACTTATCTCTAAAACTGAAAAAATTAAGCAATAACGTCTTTACTATTATGATACTTTTTACAGTAAATTTTGTTCAAATATTGAAACAAAAGGTATATAATAAGCAACTGCAAATGAATGAATTAGATGAAATTGTTTTTAAAAACTGTTGAATAAGATGGATGCATTTTTTCCTTCCAGTTTCAGACTTTTTAAATATAATATAAATTTTCTAAAATTAATCTGATAGCTAACGAACAAATTAAACCCATACTAAAATTTCTTTTGCATTTTTGAAAATAATTTGGAATATGAAAAAGACCATAGCTGTTTTATCGCCTTAAAATGTCTGTGAAATTTTAAAAAAAATGTTGTTCATTTAATCATTTTTCTATACGAAAATTGAAGGAGAAAAATCCTCACAGAACAATGGAATTTAAATGAAATATCTGTTTTAATTGCATTACATAAACATTAAAAAAATCAAAATGAAATACTTTTTTTTATTGATTTAGTAAGTTACATTCATATTTTTTTGAATAAAGTCATATTATAGCAGATGTTTCTCATTTAAATTTGCATGAAAATGAACGATTGTGATACGTACTTAGTTTTATAAATAAATACAAAGAATTATAAAATTAAAAATATTTTTCAGAAATGATATTGTATTTTTAAAAACACGTTAACATTTTATAAAAGAAAATAAATACAGAGAAAATGTCTTTTAAAATAATACTCGTGTCTTTTACAGCAAACTATAAATGAATTCAAAAATAAATACATGCTTCATGCGCATAAAAATAATTTTTTTTTAAAACTTGTTTTCTAATTGTTACATTCTTATAAATTTTGCTCTGTGAAACTCATTCAAATTAAAAACTTTTTAAAATGATTAATAAAACATGCGTATTTAGGATTTTTCCTAATTCCCTCGAAGGTTTTGAAGCTCTGTGATAAAAAAAACAAAGACAAATACAGAAAAAAAAAGAACATATGAAAAAATACAGTTTTATTTCCTGGTTATATGATAATAAAAAAAATCATTTTATTTTCGAGCCTTGTGCAGAGGAGACACCCTGAAACGATAGATCGCAGAAAGGGTCTAAGCCCTGATGAAATTGCTAATTTATTATAAGAGATTTCTGAGAATTAGGGGGCGCGATAACCCTTCAGTTTGAGAAACACTGGTTTAAAGTAAAATGACTTTTATTTGGAATGAATTCGAATCGAGTCATTTGATGATTTTCACATAAAACTGAAATACTTTTATTTCTGAATTTATCTGTACATTGTAAACATAAATTAATTACAATCAAGTGAAATAATGATTCATTTCAATATGTTATTTATCAAAGTGATAAAAATGTTTAAAAAAAATTCATAATGAAAACCGTATTATTTTTCTTTTTATCACACAAATATGTTTAATTTAAAGTATTTAGCTTTACTAACAAATATTAACTCCTTAACTGCCAGATAAAAGTTACTCTATTCGTTCACCAGTGCCACCTTTTTACATAGACGCGAGTATACCGTGAATTGGTGGAGGACAATGCAAATAAGCAATATTTTCTCTGAACGAGTACATCCTTTTTAAACACTGCCAAGTCCTTTTTATTGCATTCCAAATAGCTTTACTTATAACAGCGCAAAGGCAAAGATCATATCTTAGAAAAACGTATGTATACTCCAGGGACTGTTAACGCACCGACTGGGTGAGACATATATATATATATACGAGGGATGATCAGAAAATAAGTTACAAAGGCTACCCTCAGCATTTGAAAACTACATATTGTAGAGAAGTTTTGTTTTCCCAGAGTGGAGACAAATGGAGCTGCTGGTTATACAGCTAGTTTGCGGGTAAGTAGTGAAAGTTTCCAGATGGCTTAGGACGATTTAAATGGCAATACTCTTAGGAAATCGTTCTCGCTTGGAAGTGCGAGACGTGATTCGATTTTTATGGGCAAAGAATGTGTCCGCATCTGCAATGAGCAGACAACATGTAGCGAAATTGTGTCACTCTTTTCAATCATGCAGACAGGATGTCGAAAGCCGCAATATGACAGGGAGCGACCAGCCAAGTTCTTCAACGACAGAAATTACCAATGAATGGTTTGGAGAAATGATTCAAAATGCTCTACCGGTTACTCTGCGTGAAATTGTGTCAGAGCTGAGACTTAGCTATGGTAGTCTGCAGCATATCATTTCTGATGTGCTGTGATATTCGAAGACAGTACCGTGAAATAATTCACTGAGACCTGGCTCAATGGACAGGGACCTGATTTCTACCAAGACGGGTTAAACAAGTTAGCTCTGCATTCTGATAAATGCCTAAATATAGACTTGGTGATTATGTCGAAATGCTATAGGCACGTATGCATCTTATTTCCTTTTTTGTATTTGCTATTTGCTGTTAATAAATATTTCTTTATTCGAGTTGTAACCTTTTTTTTCTGATAACCCTCGTATACAGCGATGTCATGCATATATATACCATAATATCACTTCATAGTGCGTTATTTTTTATTCTTATTGAATTTATGGATAAATGTGTAGCGAACCTATTTCGTGTTTATGTGAGTGACAATCAAAAAAAGAAACATATCTAAAATTTAAAATTATTATTCTATTCAAATTCAAAATAGTCGCAAATAGCGAAGTGGAGTGAGTTAGCTATAATCAATAACAATAATTGATGAATTTTGGGGTCCTCGGTCTGGCACTGTCGATCAGATGGCATCAGAAACAGCAACAACAGTAATAGGGGCTTTACTTATCACTCGCAGAAAAAAAGCAGACGGGTTATCCACTTGAATAATAAAGCTCCATGTCCTATGCTAAGATACGTTGATTTTGCCCAAGATATAATTATCACACTGTAAAGAATGACCTGTACCATCCATTAGCGTACGAGTGTTAGAAGGATTGGCCTTAGTCAAAACAAACTCAATTTATTAACAACTCTCAACCACGTAACAAATTCCAACAACCTAAGTTAAGAAATGAAGCAATAGATAAATATGGAAGCAATAGCGAGGTAGACAAGATAGTTGAAGTTTTAATTATAAATCGGATCACTTACTCTTAGCACTTCCTGGCAATAAACCTTCTAAATACTTGAAGAGGCGTTCTAATTTAATCTAATTCATGCCGACTGTAATCCAGTTTAAACACTTAATTGACCAAATCGTCAATCTTAATATTAATCAAATAATCTACGAAACACTCTCGACTAGCTTTACGTTAATCACTTCTTGCTATCATTTTAACTTCTAACCTCTCTCTCGAACTTGAAAGTTAATCTTTAAATACAAGCCTTGATTTGAATATTTCGCTTCTTCTTCTTTGGAGGAAAGTTTTCAATAGAATAATATTTAAAGAACCCTTATTATACCCAAGAGGATTAGTAGGAAGTTCGTGTTACTACACAGTTACCCGTTACAACAGATATTACTCAAACTAACACTAACAGCTACCTTTCTCCTTGAACTCGCTTCACTTCACTTAATAACAACTTTCATTTCTTAACTCACGGTTCTTTCACACAGGAAGATATTCTCAAATCAAACAATCCATTAAAACTATTTCACCTTTAGGATTAGAAGATGGACCCAAATTGGACCCATTAACATTTATTTTACTAAAGTTATGGAAATTTATAATAGCATTTTTTCTTCTGAAGTAATAATATTTAATGGAATTCATGTGTATAGAATTATAAAATATTGAAACTGCAAAATATGCACATTTTTCATACAGTGCTAGACATAGAAAAGTAACCATTGGAATACTAAATTTTTGTTTTATTTTGTCTCAAAAACGTACTTTACTTTTCAATACAAATATATATATATATATATAACCCCGCTTATCGGTCCTAAGTCCGAGGTTGCACTTGGATATTTTATATATTTTTATTTTATAAAATTTTTTAATTTTGTTTGAAAACGTTAGAATTTTGACTTTCTATATTCGCCATTGTTATTCGGAAATGGGATTTTTATGCTATAGGATTCATTTAGTTTCGATATTTTATTTTTTTTTATATTGATTCCTGTGTTGTGTGATTGAATTATATATATTTGAATATATATATATATATATATAATTTTAGGTAAGTTACCTCTATCTTGTAATGGATTTAGATATTCCTATCCAATATTTTCTATTGGTTTTTGCTCAGTGTTATTTACATAAAGGGGGAAGGTTGGCTGGCCAAAAAACATGTTTAACCCCACTTTTATGAAAATTATTTTATATATTAGCTGTCCTAAGTTAGTAATGTTCATAACACTGCAGCATCCATTTTATAATTTTTAATCTCGGTTATTCTTATGTCCTTCATTGTGTGATTTTCCTACTGTCTTAAGAGTTTTTTTGAATGTGATTGTTTTGATGTTATCTCTTGTTTGTAGAGAATAAGCCTATATATATATATATAGTTTCATAATACTGAAGCATATATTAATGTATATCTAGCTCACTTAAAGAAAATTTATTTAATAGCGACTTTTTTTTTCACAAAATCACACTATTGGGAAGAAAAATTAAATTAAACTTAAAAACACAATATGAGTAAAGAATCTAAAATTACATTTAAAAATGAAACTAAAAAAAACTGTTCAGATTAAGGTTTTACGTTTAATAAAATAAGTAAAAAAAGAATAATTTTAAAGAAAGTATGTAAATAAGTAATTTTATGGACAGAAAGCATATACATTTTGTTGGCTTTTTTGTAACATATCTTATATTACTACTCCAGTAATTAATTTTATGCTTGTTTTTTAAAAGTATATTCACAAAAATGTAATTTTTGCTAAATTGTTTCAATTTTTGTTATCTTTTTTTTTTATTTAAGATTTTATTTGGAAATCACTTTAATATTTTACAGACCAATATTGAAAAAAAAAAAATAGCATTACTATTGAAAGATTCAACTATATAT
The DNA here is from genome assembly GCA_019973955.1 of Trichonephila inaurata madagascariensis. Classification (NCBI taxonomy): domain Eukaryota; kingdom Metazoa; phylum Arthropoda; class Arachnida; order Araneae; family Nephilidae; genus Trichonephila; species Trichonephila inaurata. The sequence goes on from BMAV01007063.1 coordinate 90,457, forward strand.
ATTATTTGTTTTGCTGTTCACCAACCTGAAATATACCCTCGTTGAACTGAATTTTGTATGAAGTATATCACAGATTCTCTTTTCTATGCAAACGCAATATCTGTGGTATCCGGTGACGCTCAATCAAAATCTCGTTTGCTAGAACAATCTCCAACCCTCTCGTCATCTATGTAAAAAATAATCTGGAAACAAGGAAAGTAATATATAACTCATATTCGAACACTCCATTCTTTATTCTTGTTCACGGAGTGGAATGGACTCCCCCCTCTCCCTTCTACTTTTCTATATTCCCCTCCACCGAATACCAACGTGAAATATTATTGTACATGGTGCTATTTTTTCTCTCTATCTCAGACTTGTTGCTATTTCATATTTTAGGGCTCAATCTTCGAAACATATTGATTGAGTAGAGGATTGAAGATAGAGAGGGGGTAGGAAGATACTTGGTGTTGTATGGGGTCAGATATGTAGACGGCAATGTCACTTCTCCCCCTAAATGCTACACCTGGAAAAATCCTGGATAAAATAAAAAGCGTAGCGATATTGACTTTTCTTTTCCGGGACATGTCCTTTTTTTTTCCTTTTTTTTTTTCTGACTCTCCTCTCCATGCCTGAAGTCAGAAAGTGGCTTTGTAAACACTTTTCACTGCTTTAGAAGGAGGCGAGGGCTTTTTATGTATTATTTTTGTATTTCTCCAACCTTCGTTTTTATACATCTTAAACTGGATTCCAGAAGTATTTTTTTTTGTGTTTTTTTATCCGGTGCCAAAGTTGAAAAGATATTGCATTTTGATACGCGTATATCCCGAACGTTCCTGTCCCGGAGAGGCCCTGGGATAAAATATATTTTTCCAGAATCCCGTTTTCATGCTGACTGTATTTTCGTGCGTTTGGATCTGGAGAAATGGAAATATTAGTGCTCTCTGTGAAAACGGCTACAAGACTTTTTGAATGTTTTTTTTTCTTCATTCCTCTTTCCTTAACCGCGCAGTCTCTTCTTTTTGCCATGACATTTTCGAATGCGTTCTTGGCGTTTTGCATGAAAGATTGCACTTCCAGAAAAGCGTACTGCAATCCAAATATTCAGCAGAGACTGTTCAGTAACTTAAAGTGTGTGTCTTTATTCGTAAGTACGTAAAGCAGTGAAGATGTGCTTTTTTTATTATTATATTGCTTTTTTATACTTTGCCTTGAGTGGTTTGCTTTGAGAAACATTTTCTTCAAGATGGTGATTAAGTTTAAAATGTCTTCGCGTTTTTGCAAACGAAAAATTTTCCTTCGCATTTGTGCTGGTACAGTCTAACTTTTAATGTTTTTTTTCACATAGCATTTAAAAGGCACTTTTAATGTTTTTAAGAAAATAAAAGGTATCTTTAAAATGTTTAAAAATTATTTACTGCATATTAAATTTATTTTTATATGCATAATATCAAAGTGGAAACACTTGTTTAAAAAGGCAGTTTAAAATAATTATTCTAGATTTGTTGCCATATATTTCATAACTAAATGCATAGTAGAAATGAAAATATGTCTTTAATTTTTATCTACAGAAAAGCTATTCTGCACAGTATTTTCTGCTTGCACCAATAACTAATTTAATTTTCAAATATGTTTTATATATAATTGCCCCCCCCCCTCCCACCAACACAAAAGTTTCTTCTAATTCAAATAAGGTATTTTTTTTTAAAGTAGCAAGATAATATTAAACAATACTTTAAAAATGCGTTGGGGCATTACAGTAATTTATGTTTTATCAAGAATTTAAAAAATAATTAAAATCAAATCAAATTATTAACAATGCTATGTTTGAGATCAATTTCACCATAATGTGGCTTTCTTAGCATACTTTTGGATCAAGGGAGTTTTCTACTTTTTTTTTTCAAAATACACTAGATTTGACAAAAATAATTTGATGAGGTTTCCAGTATTATAATTTTATACAGGAAATATTATCGTTGTGGTTTGCCATGCGTAATCAAAACAAGAAAAATAATTTCAGCCTACTGACCTAAAAAGTACAATGTTTTACAATTTATTAGAATTTGATTTTACTTTAAGACTTTGTTGGCTTCAAAACTTTATATCAAAAGTGCTGCGAGTGTTCGCGAGTGTATGCATGCATGCATGAGCATGCGAGTGATTCTTTCCTTTTTGTTGTATTTAGTCGAGAAATATGAAGGCCGAGTTGCAAACTAAGGATTTATGTACGTTATTTAAACATAATAGAGAGAGAGAGTGAGAGACTCCATTTATGTGACCGTTCAGTTCAAGTGCCTGGAAAAAAGACAGAGAATTATCCCTTTTCTGTACTGAAAGACAAGGAAAAATAGGGGGAAATGCCACATTAAAGACATAATCATATGTTCAATTGAAGGGAAATATTAGTTATTTTTAGAAATTGTGTTTTAGGGAAAAATTTCAACAGCTCAGTAAATCAATGTGTAAACTGCGAAAACATTCTTTTAAAAGGAATTGTCAATAAATCTGTCAAAAATGTAAGGTCTAATACTTTAACGAGAAGAACAAGAACAAATATATCATAATATAGGTTTTAATATTTTAATGCGTTATGAAATGAGACGCGTTTCGAAATTATGATTCAGTGAAAAAATATATAAGATAATAATTACTGTTAAGTAAATATTAAGTTAGGTTATTACACACAAACACAGACGCACGAAAGCACACACTCATATACTCAAATTTATGTATCAATGAAAACAAAATGTACGCATTGTAATATTCCATCCAATAGAAACAAGCATGTGAAAAGGAATCTAATTCTTAAGAAAACATAAAATTCTCAGGAATGGTGACATTTTTTCATAGAAAGTTTTTGTATCCTCAAAATCACAATTTATTGAACTTGCTTATTTTATTGAATAATTTTAACACTGAATTTGTATACCTACATTTAAAAAACATTTCTCTTCCTTTGGATCTGAGTTTGCATACTATTACAAATATTTTGAACCCATAAGACGTAATAGTTTGTTTTAACTATGCTAACTATTCTTAGATTTTTCTTCGTTTTCCAGTTATTTGCTCTTTTAAATAAAATTTTCAGGAGGAGAGTACTTTTTTTTCTCTTTTAAGAACATTTTAGCTAAAAAGAAAACTCATTTATATTTAAATTCTTGAATAAAGCATTGAAAAGGAGACATTAATTGTACATAACGAACTCATCCATATATTAATACTTTACTTTTGGTTTTCTTAAAACTAAGTGGTATTTTATTGTATATATCTGATACAATTTAACCATTGTTATATCATATTATTTTGCATTGTTTTATTCCTTTTTTACTTAATATATCAAATTCTTAATGTATAAAATGTAATGTTTCATTATGTGCTCGCAAAAAAATTTCATATTACACACGAAATTTACAAATAATTATATATATATTGATCTACTATATTACTGTTAGTTTGTACTGAACAGTACTAGTTAGTACAGATTTTTATTATTTATTGTATTTTAATTTTTTATTTAAATTAATGGTAACTATTATTTTTCAATCTTGAAAAATGAAAAAAAAAGGAATTGAGTGGGGTAATAGCACTTAGTTCTTTTGAACCTTTAGCTCTTTTCATGAAATTTCACACACACAATGATTATATAAATACTACCTGTTTTAGAAAATTAATACTAGATTAATAAAATATAGTTATTGTGGTTTAGAATGATATACGAGACTTTACAGAATTAAACATAAATAAATAGAAAAAAGTTAAATAACAAAGAAAAATGTTTTCGTAGTAGGAGTGGGCGGGGCGAGCCTAACCAATCCGGTTGCAGCAAAACATTTGAGATTGAGAGAGAAAATTTGGGAAGCAAAAAGACAGCTAGAAATACATTTAGTATGGAATGGAGCTTCTATGATTGGCTGACCAAAATGGTCAGCTGTGTTTACATTTAAGACTGGTTACGAAGCACTACTAATCATTGAGTATTTTTGAAATCAAGCAAATCAAACTGTTAAATTTATTGAAAACTCTAAATAATAAAAGATAAATAAATAGAAAAAAAATTAAATGAAGAAAAGTTTTCGTGGAAGGAGTGAGCGGGGCGAGTCTAGAGAATCCAGTTACAGGAAATAAATCTGAGTTTGAGAGAGAAAGGTTTGGGTGCCAAAAGGTTAGAAAGTACTGATATGGTGTTGAGCTTCTATGATTGGCTGACTAAAATTTTCAGCAGTTTCTATTTTTAAGTCTGATTGAGAAACAAACTACAAGACGGATAATCTTCACCAGCTAGTCAAGGAGGCCTAGAAAATGAAAATCATGAAAAAATTCAATTATAGGAATTTTCCATGATCATTTCTGAAATGTTTCCCCTCATTCAGTATATTCCTTAGCAACAATATAATAATCTGAAAGTTAGATTTCGATTTATTAAGTTGATTATATTGTTCAATGTCCTTTAAGAAAAGACATTCCATCAAATCACTGTACGTAGATGTAAAACTTATACATAGTATAAAAGGTTGGGAAAACTTATATATGATATATTTTAACTCATTTGATTAAAATGATTTTTGTTCAAAACATAAGCATTTAATGTCTTAAATGTGCGTAAAAAATGCAGCTGTAATACTTTATAATTGTTGTTTTGAACATGCAATGAAAACATTTCATCTTGTTCATTGAGGCTAACAACTATAGCATTTTCAAGCATATCAGTTTAATGATATGTTCACGTGGAGTTTACGCTAAAAATTATTTCGGTTTTGAAATTGTTATTAATTTTGATTTTACGTTATAAATCTCAAACAATATTTATTTCATTTTTTTTTTTATTTAAAAGAATTCGACTGCAATTGGTCTATTCTTCATTACTAACCCTTTTTATCACAATAGTTCCATTTATGATATTGTATGTATTACTTTGCCATGGCTTAAAAATATAAGGTCAGTTACCAAGTAGTTTTTTTCAGAGAGGGACTTTACAGAGAACAAAGTTGAATGTTGGTGTAGAACAAAAATTACTAACGATCGGATATATTTAATTTGAAATTCTATTAACATCGCACGTGCGAGCAACAGGTAAAGAACTTCTAACTTTGAACCTTGGTCAAGTGATAAGAGCAGCACCTATATATATATACGTTTTCCAATCATTTACTCCAACGCCAACATGAGGAATTTGAAGCACTGTAGATTTCACAAGCGTTACCCACTACATGGCTTGTTTTAAGTGACACCAGAACTTGAACTTACGATCATCCGGTCACGAGATAGTGGCCATGACTCCTTGTCGTCTGCAACGATCACTTTGATGATCGAATAGGTAGAACATTAAACCGACATTCCTCGCGTGCAAAAGCGAACAGAATTTCACGCGCAAGCTATCTCATACCCAAGGGTGTTTTTACATATTGTTTTTACAGTAAAATTTGCATACAAAGGGGCGCAAAGAAGAAAAGTAGGAAAAACAATACGTTTATTACACTTTTCACACATAAATTTAGTTTTTCTTTACTTTATATTGAGCATTCAGTACATTGATTACACATTCATTTAGTCTTCGTCGCGAGTGAGTGCGATGTATTCACTCGATCTTAATTTTTTTGAAGATATGCTTCAATATATATATATATATGTGTGTGTGTGTGTGTGTGTGTGTTACTGTAGTACTATATCTATTAAATTACTTAAATATTATATTTCTTCATCATAATTACAATAATTTGCCATTGCATAAGAAAGATTTTAAAGCGTGCTTATGCATGTATAACTGTAACGACAATTCCCGCGCAGGGTAAGATATACCCGAAGAGGCGGTAAAAAAAAATGTATATTTAGAATTCACCTATAAGCTAAGACCCCTCAAAGGATATTACCTTAAAGCCAGCTACACGAGAAACTATTCATTTTCTAAAAAATGTTTAGGTGGAATCTTGAAAAAAGTTAGGCGGGGTGTGACGTACCCTATACAAGAAATGCAGGGTTATGGATGAAGCTTCATTCTCCACGTTCTAAATCATAATGGGGCTTCCTTTAGAATTTGGTTTTACACAGTAGCTGTATAATTTTAATAAAAAGATTCATGAAAAAATAAATTTTTTTTAATGAAGTTCAAGAATGGAATCCAAAACAGCCATAAAATGTCTTCAATCAAAAAATGAAATTATAACAATAAAGCGAAATCAGAATAAATAAAATTGCATAGGTTTTAGAAAGCTATAAATATGATTCAAAGTGTGAGAAAAAATATTTTAATACAATAGGATTCTACGGTTTCCATCGTATACAGCTTTCTTTCATATTTTTAGATATCTTTACTATTACCTGTATAAAAAAGCATAGTTATAGATATTCACAAAGAATCATTGAAATAATGCAGACCTATTAACTTCCATAAACGTTGGTGAGTGAGTGAGTGAGTATTAACGTCGCACTGTTAAGCTACACGAGGGCTTTTGTTGACGGACCACGTAATTTTGAACCATGGTCAAGTGACGTAAAGTACACCTGTGCTGGCACCCCCTCTCTTAACTACCACATCACACCAACGAGAGGACATTTCAGCTCTCGACAGATTAAGCGTGCATCGTTGCCCCACACGTTTATAAACGTTGGAAAATATTCTAGAGTAAGAAAAGTTTTATTTTTCCAGAGATTTAAAGTTTTTTCCGGATAAAATTATGTGATAAATTTCTCACAAAAAAAGTACTAGTATTTTTAATAATACCTCTAAAACAAGAGGGTAGTTGCAATTGTAAAACGGTTAAAATATTTAAAGTTATCAGTCAATATTTGATGGTACTTGAGTATGAATTGCCAATGGAGTAACTTTACTTAAAACCAAAGCAAATGTGTAGATTCAAAGTTTGGAAAATCCCCAAATTTTATGTAAACAAATTAACAACCATCCATCATCTGCGCGCAGACAAGAGTGGCACTGATGATAGGCTGTCGTTATAGCTCATAGCAATTTTTTTTTTTTGAAAAATAACTGTAATTTTATTTTAAAGAGTGTAGCAAAATGCATTGTTAAAAAGTTGTTTTACATTTTATTTGAGCTTTTATATAAATTCCCTTTATTTATTGAAATTACTACAAAATCATAATCATAAAAATCAAGAATTATTTGTCTTAGAGAAATCCCCATATGTGATATTCAGAAGATAATACAAAGCTATAGAGAATTCATCCTATTGGTTTAAGTCGAATTCCCTATATAATACTAAGTAATATTTTCGGAAATTAACACGCACAGTTAATGCAATATATATATAAAATGTTAAAGGAGATGAAATGGCATTCTATAGAATGCCCTACGGATAGAATGCCGGACATTTTTAAATGTATGAAATAAAAGAATTATTTCATACTTTGCCTAGGCATTTATACATGCCTAGGCATTCTATGACAAAAAGCTGTTTAGGCAAAAGGGATGAAATAAGGTCATGAAAAGGTTTTTGATACAATTCTATTCCCGCGATAATGTATGCAGATAAAAATAGATTCTTTTTATAGATTTACAGCTTTATCCACATTCATTTTGCATCAATTAAAAATATTTCTTAACATAAAAATAAACAGCATAAAATTTAACTATTTCTTCAACAAAAATTTTAAAAAAAAACCTTTAAATTGTACATACTATATGTTTTTTAAACATATTTATTAAAATAAGAAATAAACAACGTACAGTATAATTATTTCCTATTATTTAAGTTAAATAAAATTTTTAGTGTGAACCTAGTGCTGCTTAGCTCTACTTTCATATCGCAAAATGTGGTGTAGTTTGTGACTTTTACTTTGATATGATTCTGAGCATTCAGTTGTTAAACAATATCTTTGCGGACTCGGAATATTTTTCGTATGAGAAAAGATATTTTATTTAATTTTAGAACTAAAAGCGAAAAAGCAGAATACATATGCGATTTTCCTTAAACAATTAAATATCTACTTGGCATTCATATTTACAAAAAAAGGTAATTTTTTGAATTATCTTTCAAATTTTTCAAATTTCTTTTTTAATTGTCAAATAAGGTCTTTTTAAATTTATGAAGTTCATTCAAAAATTGACAAATTTGTTGAGTAGTGCTGAGTGGCAATGAATTGTACTGTCTGGTTGCCTACCCCAGCTATAGACCATAACTCCTTCAACATAAATGTTTTTTGACAGTTGGTATAGGACTACTTACTTTAAAAATTTTATTTTCTAAATGTAGTTAAGTAGAGTGTTTAAAACTTAAGAAACACATGGGGATTAATTAAATTATAATTTAATTTATACATGAAATAATTGTTACATAAAATAGCTGAGCAACAAACCAATTTTTGAATGGGTGAGATGAATCTGTTGCTTCAATTACGAGTTTTCAATATTTGGCTTTCATCTTTTCAGGTTTAACCCTAAATCTCCTCAGTTAATAGTATCCAGTCTTTGTTTTTTTGTTTTTGTTTTCATTTTGGAGATTGGCAAAAGTGTTGAAACTCCTCCTATCTGGGAAAAAAAATTAAAAACTTCCTTGAGATGTTCCATTATTCGGGATAATTAACAGGTATGTCTTTTTAAAGCCAAAATTGCTGACATTTGTTTCTAAACTTTACTTTAATATCTTCGTTAGGGCTATTAAAATGTTCCTTTTGTAATAAGATGTTTTTCTTCTTTTTTTTATGTGGCAGTATGAACTCATTATTTACTGTAATATTACCATATTCTCAAACCTAGTTTCAAAACCTGAATAAAGGGCATTTAAATGTTGAACATTGGTTAAAACGTCATTTTTCTGGCAGATTATCTGTGACAAAATGAGAAACTGTTAAAATTCAAGAAACACTGAAATTATGGTTCTTTTTAATAAATTTTCTTCTATTGCCTTGTAACTGCAAACTAACCCAAGCAAATTTAGTAAATGAAGGCTCTTAAATAGGTAAATCTGGTTCATACTTGATTAATTACGTTTATAATTGGTCATGATTTAGTTTAGGCTATCGTAGACCCCCATTTACAACTCATGGACCCCTAAATTTTTCTTTTTCGCTGACGTGGACCCCTTGTGGGTCGTTGTATATCCCTTGGGGTCCATATGGACTACTTTGGGAATCCTTGCTGTAACGCATCGCGCGCGGTAGAGAGGGAAACGCTGCCATTTTGAGGTCATTTTGCTGCTTAAGGAGATTTTCATTTAGTATAACATTTGATTCGGCGAAGCTACGACGTTCGTTTTAGTTGCAATCATCAGCTCTCATCAAAATCTACCGATTGCATATAAATCATTAGTGTAAAATAGTGACAGTGAAAATAGTAAGGTGTTAAAATAAAAAAAAAGTATTACCAAAAATATATAATGTCGGCCTACACGCGGTAAAAAGCCAAATTCAAATACAGATAACGTATATGGTTGGAAAGGGCATCTCAAGAGAAATCGAATGGTACCACTAAAGCACCATATGACCGAGGCAAGCAGTGCCAGGAACTTAAAACAATGAGTGCTGCCGTGCGGATCAATGACGGTGCCAGTACATCTGCAGCCGAGGCAGTTAAGATTATGCAAGTGGATGATGAAATCACTTCTATATTGATACCGGAATGCGTTGGCATCAATTAGGTACGATCGCCTTTTAGGAGGACACCTGTGACGAGCTAAGCGCGATTTCCACTATATCCCCTTTGGGGTTTCTTTGGGGCCAGAATGGCAATTCTTTCCAACCAACTCGAGAAGTGAAGCGTGAGAAATATTCAAATTAGAGATCCTATAAATAGTAGAAGTTTAGCGTACGCGGGGTGGCTACGGGAAGTGACTATATGAGGTCCATGTGTACAAGTGATTAAGCTAAAGTGAGAGGCAATCCCGCGTTCAAGATTAATACATCCGGGCCAGTACGTTCAAGTTAAAGGTGGATACCATTCCACACGAGTAAAAGAGACGTCAGTTAGGATTCAAGAGAATTGCTGCTTACCCCCAGATAGAACGGTAAGAAAATTTATTAAAACTACTAGGAACAGTGTGTTTATTGAGATTAGGATTAACCGGTAAAGTTAAACATTGTGGCCGTACGGCGATTATTTGATAATACGTATTGTGTGTCTCCTCACCACAGATTCACTTGGTTTGAATAATAATACTATAATTGTGTGTGTGTGTGTGTATTGTTTAAGTTAAGATCTTAATAAAGGGATATTAAGATTATGGCAATGTCTAGTTCTTCATTCACTCCCTCACCTCTAGGTCGCGGGGAAAATGTAGAAGTAGGGCAACCCCCACGGGCCAATGCCTTACCCACCTTGGGCAGCTGCTAGTGCACGTTTTGCAACGACGTTTGTCAGCAATCCATTCAGACATAAGTGTGATGTGTGAGATCGTCTATGGTTTCTGCGTTCATTGAAGCCAACAAAGGAAAAACACTTATCGCTGCTTAATAAAACTTTCCCTGAAGAGATAGTGTCTGACTTTAAAATGTGCCCTCCGGGTAAAACTCACTGCTCTTGGACAAAGTGCCCTCGTTGTCCTCTTCAAATGGATTTGTGTATCCACCTAAGCGACACGGGTTGCCCACGTTAGATCCGATTAGTGCACGTCTAGTATTACCGAGACTGCCATTCATGCAGATACATTGGTTAACTTCGGACAAGTCATTAATGTACCCGTGGATATAGACACAATAGTGTAGCAGCTATGGCGCCAATTGGAAGATGATCAGGCTTTCAGTGTTAACAAATAGAAGAACATGATACATAAATCTACGTATTTAGAGGCGGGGTCAAAAGGTCAGTGGTGAAAGCTTGGCTACAATTCAGAAATTTAACTATTTATATTACGATTGTTATTAAAATATTCCAAAAACATCGATAAAACTATACCTCATTACGATCCTAACCTTACTACACCAATTATGATAGTTGAAAAATTTAATGTCAATGTTTCAAAAGACCACTCACACACACACACACACACATGGCTCGGCTTCATGCTCAGCCAGTTTAATTTGTCTTACATCGAAACTTCTTCAAAAACACTGTAGCCGAGTGGTATAGGTATCGGATCGTGGCTTGCCTTGTCACGAGTTCGAGCCCAGTACCACTAAAGACCCACCGTGTAGGGCAGCGATGCACGTTAAATCTGTCGAGAGCTGAAACGTCCTCCCGTTGGTGTGGTAGTTAGGAGAGGGGGTGCCAGCTCAGGTGTCGTCCACGTCACTTGACCATGGTTCAAAATTACGTGGTCCGTCGCCAAAAGCCCTCGTGTAGCTGAACAGTGCGGCGTTAATATTCAATCAATCGCCAAAACACTGGGCAATACCTGTATTGATTTAACGTTAACCAGAAACCTTGATGTATCCTGTATGCCATTTGTGTCGTACTTTTCGTATCGCAGACCTATAATTAATAAAATTATATTATATATATATATAACACAGTAATTATTTGTTTGCTTGATTTCTTTCCTGAATACGCGTTGACATGAAATAGTTGCCCTCATAAACAAAAAACGTGAAAACCCTGAGGACTTCTTAGTGTTCAAACATGATTAAGGTACACATAAATAATAATGTTTTATATAAAAATATTACCCGTTATAACACGTATTCACGTACAACACTCAGCCTTGTCTATGACACCGCCACTCTCTCTTTTTTTCTTTTAAGACCCAAACGGTAAACAACTCTTTTATCTATAGAAGTTTAAAATTTCTTAAAAAAAGATTATTCTTATTTCGGAAGTTCAGTATACAATACAAAAGCTCAGCAAAAATTTGTAAAGGCACACCTTTTAGAATAACTTATAAAAGAATAAAGTGTATTATTTTCATTTATCAAACTAAATTTTCTTTCACGTTATTCGACAAAAATACGAAAATAATAATAAAAAAAAAAATCTTTAGCGTGTGATCTCTGGAAGAAACTGAGTCTTTATTTGTATTCATTAGTGCATTAGAATATGATAATTTTCTCTTATTTCTCTCTACATCCTGTTCTAAGTCAATTTATATGACCAGCACTGTTTTCATTGAATATAACTTCAGGCTACATCTTTCCATTCACGTGTCTTAAAATAGAAAGGGAAAACTTTCTCTCTTAAGAGAAATATGTTGTTTGCATTTACAAAATAAGTTATTCAGCTCGATCGCGTAATTCGTTTTGCTAAAATTAGATTGAAGAGTTGCAAGTTTTCTGCAAAGTAAAAAGTTGTTAAATCATATGTGAGAGAAAGTAAAAGGCAAAGTTCTTTTATTATAAAATATCTAGTACAGGAAGAAAATTTGTTATATTTTTTTAGATGAAAGTATAATTTAATTTTGATCTTTCTTATTTTTTTCTTATTTTTTTTTCAGATTGTAAGTTTATATAATATATATATATATTTCCTTTTAAAAGAAAATACTCAGGAATCTAATTTTGTTTCTGTATATTCTGCAGCGAATGCTCTAAATTAATGTATTTTTATTCCTTTCCTAATTTGCAGTTTTATTGAGTAAGATCGGTAATAATACCAGTTAAATAGAAATATACTTACAACCATAAAACATGTGCAATATATTTTTCAAAAACTTAAAGATCATGCATTTCATTTGAATAAAGCAATAAATGTGACCTTCATATTGTCGAATGTATGCGATAACTTTTTCTCTTAAACATTGCTAAATATGTATGCATTAATGAATACAATTATCTATAATATATTTTAAATTTATCGTGGCCGTGGGTAGTCTAGTAGTTAGAACACCGGACTCTGGGCCGGAAGGCCTGGGTTCGATGCTCATACCGCAAAATACCCTCCGAGTACACACGGAGTACGTGCTCGTTAAATCAGTGGGTTCGAAAGTCTTGTGGGTTGAATGATGAGTGCATGGAACTGGAGAAAATTTCCCTCCACTTCAGTTCCATGCCTAAATTGTGGAGGTGGCGATAGATGGTGGCGCCATCTATCGTAATGTTCTATCGTCCCTTCGGGAATTTTACAGAGCTAAATCGTACTGTCACCTCTATGGTGCTCAAGGCTAAGACCAATGACAGGCGTACATCTAGCCCATTGTCACGATGAATTTCGTGGGCCTCTATCTGAGTATGTCAGACAGGTGGCATGAGAAACAACAACAGATTTATTGCCTTAGAAGATATGGTACAGTTTATAATAAAATCTTAGATTTAATCATTTTTATAATTTTTTGGCTTGTGTAATTAAATGTATATGTATTATGTAAAACAGGTTTTTTTTTTATGGTCAAAATATACTACAAAAAGCTAACAATTAAATTTTTTTAAAGAAAAATTTTAAAATTTTGGAACTGATTTTACAATAGTACTCCTCATACAATAATTGATGTATATGCATGAAGTTTGATTTATACATGTACGCCAAGCTATGTATAAAAATTGTGGTACCGGTTTTCTGGTAAAGTGAATGTTATTTATAATACGCATTTATGAATGATTATTGAAGTTTCTTTAAAAAATGCATAAACTCTAAATTAAACTATTTTTTTTAAAAAAAATACGCATTGTTATAAAAATATATACCATTTTTGGTTACTTGTACTAATCGCAATAGGTAGAAAAACTATCAAAGCATTTGGCACAATAGGGAGAAAGGCTTATTATTTTAAATGAACTAGTTCTTTTCTTTTCTGTTTTTATATAAAAAGATTTTATTTGTAATTGGGATGTGAAGAAAAACGATAAAAAGTGATCTTATCCTGGATTTTGTTAACTTATATCCTTCAAATTTTGTGAGCTGATTACAAAAATAAATGTTTAGGCTAACATTTTATTTCAATTTTTGACCCATATTTGTCGACTGAATTATATTATGTATTGCATCGTGAGAAATACAAACAAATTAATTTCCTGTTGAGTATCTCGTGATGTTATACATAAAATATTATAGTGATTACTTTGTTACAATGCTGATAGAAATTAAAAGAATAATTCACATCCAAAATTTACTAAGTCAAGTTATAAAACTTTCATATCGTAACTATTTAATGCAATATATATTTATATACTAAAATTAATTTTAAAGCCTAATTTATGAATTTTAGGAAACTATTCCTTTCAAATATATCAGGTCCGTACATAGTTCTCCCAAATTTGGTTGAAAACCTTAGTGCGTGCTATATGCTTTCATAAAAGAGACGTAATTCTAAGAAGGATTATGAAGTGCTTCTACGAAGTTCAGCATTAGAATTAATATTATCATTTCTCGACTTCATAATATTCACACCTTCTAAGCTTTGCTTTGATTTAATCCCCACGCAAAGAATTCCATAATTAATGATCTTCAAGCCACTTTTAAGTTTATATGAAGCACACGAAACATTGTATTGAATTAAAGGGGAATTTTAAACAGATCATTAATTAAATACAGATTGCTGTTAGCTTACGAATAATACACCACAAGAATCATCCAACTATGCAATTGTGACGAATAAGTTCTTTCAAAAAATTATATGCTATGAATAGGAGGGTAGGGATGGAAATTTGAATTGACTCTGCTTTCCATATTTGCTTCCCGTAAACTCGAAAATATAGAAACTGTGATATACAGGGCATTCATTAGCTTAAAATATACAAATTTATTACATTTATCTTCATTTATGAAGCCGAACTTCGAATCTACTATTTTCCTAATTAGAATATTTATGCAGAGTAAAATAATTATAACGATAGTAGTCGAAAGATAATTGTTACAATTACACAGAATACCTAATATACGAATATATAAATGAGCTAATTCCATCTTAAAAGTAGGTTTCCAAACTTTTGTGTCCACTGCCACTTTTGCGAGATAAAGACTTTTTAACTCCCTCTCTAATAGTTTATTAATTTTCGTTATTTAATATTTTTGCTGCAAATGCCGAATTTTGATGCATTGCCACGATTAAAATGTTGAAAACTTAGAGACGAATGCTTGCTTCATCTTGAAAACACCATTGCTACACTGGATTTGATGAAACATTGTTTGCAATTAAAACTAGCAAGTAAACTGCTGTGTGTAAAAAAAATCAAGAGAAAGAAGGAATCATCTGAATTACATGTAATTCAATGCACAAACGACTTGTATTAGTACAAATAAATGACGAAATTTTGAAGCAAGAAAACAATATTAAGTGTCCGAAATCAGTATTTGGTGTAGCCACCACGCTCTGCATTTAGTGCTGCTATACGATGTAACATGGAGTCAAACAGATTTTTAAAGTCTGCTTATGGAAGAGAATTTCATATGCTTGTATGCGCAGCAAAAGTTCGTCTTTTGAAGCTTCAGGACGAGGATCATGAGCGAGACGCCGATCAACTAAATCTCAAACGTGCTCAATAGGTGACATATCAGGCGAATAAGCAAGCCAAGGAAGAAGTCTCATGTGTTGAGCTGACCAGAATTCTCAACAGTCTTCGCAAAATGTGGGCGTGCATTATCTTGCAGAAAGATAGCTACAGGGATGCCTTGAACGGACGTACCTGTTGCTATTGAGATTACCCTCAATTCGTAACAAATTGGATCGTCCATAATACTAAACCACACCCCAAACCATAACTTCGGGTGTTATGCCACTATGTCGTTCAGATAAACATTCTGGAAGGCAAGCGTTCACCGGCGTCAAACGAATGCGGTCATCATGGTTTCACAAATAGAAGCGTGATTCATTTGAAAAATCAAATTTTGCCAATACGTTTGCCAGGCTGTGTGCTGATGAACCAATTGCAGACGCCACCGTCAATGGTTTGCCGTGAGGGAGATCCAGCATAAAGGGACGCTTGCACACAATCCTCGGTGCAGCAGACGCCGACGAATTGACGAAGCCGACATTAGTACACCTGTAGCTGTAGACCAACATGCTGCCAACTGCCTGTAGAAAGCTGTACGTTCATTCACCACCACGTGGAGCAGGTGTCGATCGTAGTGCGCTAACGTCACTTTTCGTCACCCACTGCCAGTTTTTCGAGTTGTCCGATGCTCGTCGGTCCGCTGCTTCCAAACTCACATCACTATGGAACTCTTCCGCTGCACACGAGCTCCTATTACACGATAGGAAAATCCTCCTCCTCGAAGGCCGATAATCCTCCCCGTTCAAACTCCGCAAGTTGTTGGAATTTCTCCCTATTTCTTCGTGAGGCATACTTTGATCTCACTAAACGTTCGCCACTAACAAATGATCATTATATATTTCCAACGTCCCATTACAGTCCTTTATTTATATGCTTCCAGCATCAGATCAGAGTGCGCGGTGGCTCTAAAACTTTGCTATATTACGTAACATCCTTTAATTAATTTTTGTTGCAAGTTCATTTAATTATGATGATTTGTCCATGGTGTTGCATTTTTTAAACAGCAGTGTATATTCTTGAATAACATAGCTTATAGCTTCATTCGACAATGTAACTGCCTTATTAAAACAATATCAGGAAGTTAAGTTTAAAACCTAGAGTAAAAACTAAAAATATCATTGTGCTAATTAAAATACCTGAATTATTGTATATATATATATATGATATATATATATATATATATATATATATATATATATATATATATATAATTTATTGCTTCCAATTTACAAATTAATACTTGAGCAAAAATCTCAAATTAATATGAGACATCAGCCTAATATCGTCAATGGTATTTATTCCTAAATTACTCCATTTTTAAATTTGTAATCTATTACGGTTGACTTGCAAGCACTGACTTTTTTGTAATATCATTATACACTTGGAGGGAACAATTGACAATGTTAATCATGCGGGAAACAATTCAATAATGGGCTCTCTTTCAGTCAACTACTAAATATTGTACTCTTACAGCAAAGAAATAAATAGTTTTAACACTGCAATTGGTAGCTGAATATTGTACTGTTGCAGTAAGCTAAGTATTGTACTGCAATGAACATTTGAAAGTATACTCCTTCAATGAACAACACAGCTATGTACTCTTGCAATGAAGAATTGAACGTTAGACTCCTGCACTGAACAAATGAACGTTGTAACCCCACACATTGACAACTTTATATTGTACTTTTCAGAGAACTACTGAATATTGTACTTCTGCAGTGAATAAATGCACACTGTAACCCATCAATTTACAACTGAATATTGTATTTTTGCAGAGAGTTAAGTATTGTACTGCAATGAACATTTGAAAATTGTACTGCAATGAACAGCTGAGCATTGTAATCTTGCAGTGAAGAATTGAACGTTGGACTCCTGCAGTGAACAACTGGATATTGTAGACTTGTAGTGAACAAATGAAAATTATACTACTACAATGAACAGCTGAACATTGTATATCTAGAGAAAACAATGTTATTCTTTTAGTGAACAGCCGAATGTTGCAGTGAAGAACTGAGTACTGCATTTCTGCCATGCTTTAAGACTACAGTGCAAATGATACGTAACAACTCACTGAATTCTTATCAAAATACGCTAAACTGCATGAATTGTGCAGTTAAAAGTTTGACTTACCACTTAATCTAGAACCATCCTTATAAAGGCATTCAACACCCATTTTGGAATCTGTACGCAGGATATTCTTCCTCGTAGGCATTTGTACACATTTCCTTTACCATGAATTTTTAAATATTTTGTTTGGGTAAATTATTCAGTCTAACCATCGAAGTGTGCAAATTTTTCAGCATACATCAAGAATAAATTTTTACTCTTTTTTTAATAGTAAGCTTTTAAATTAGCAATTTTGAAAGTAGACCTTTTTTAAGAGTGAAGATTTTAAGACCCAACGCTCATTCTTCTGGTTAAAGTTTTCTCTAAATTTCTTCAATTAAATAGAGTGCATACTTTTTTTATCTGAAGGAACAACAGCATTAAACTCTCTTATTATTAAAAGAACTGAGAAGAATCTTAGTGCTCTAACACTTAAGTGTAGTTCTATTTATTAAAAGGAAAAAAAAACAACTTTTGTCCGTTTTAGGCATATGAACAGGAAATTGACTGCACTATATTATTCAGTTGGAATGCAATTTATTATTTTATTTATGTATAGCTGATGAGAAATAATTGCATGTAATTAATGTTTATTGCTATTCAGGTAGCTTTTTTACAATGAGGTTAATTCATGTGACGTCATAGTCACATGATAGTGAAAGCCACGTGATTCTAGCCAATCAATTCAAAAACTCGTGCGACGAAATAGTCAGACGATAAAAACTATCTTGTGTTTCCAACTAATCAGTTCACGCGCTCTGGTGTTGCCAAGTTTTACTCTTTGCAGAAGCTTTCTCTTAAAAAGTACATATGTATACAAAATGCATTTTATTTAAAAGTATAAGCATAAAATACGACATTTTTTAATTTAAAAATGTTTTTGAAGAATTTTTCCTTAACATTTAAACTTCTTTATCCAAATATGAAATTTGAAATTTTATCTGAGTTTTACAAATAGAACAAGTACAATTATTTTAAAGTTTGTTTTGACTTCAATGGAAGACACATGTTTGCTTTTATCATGTGACTTCATGTATCAAGCCCATTGTATATTTAATTTATCTGTTTTTTCTGTAATTTTATATACATAATTTTATCTGTAATTTAATATCTTAAAACACACATGACTATTTTTTTTATGTTTTGGTTTAAATTTCTTGCCCGAATCCATAATGAGAATGAATATATATATATTATACTAATATATATATATACTCACATATATATATATATACTCATATATATACTCATATATTATACTCATATATATCTATCTATATATATACATATATTGAATACTAATTATAATTAAACCGCATATTTTCTCCTGCTTTTGTTGTGAGGTTTATAATTAATTAAAATGTAATAATACACACAAAATGTTTAATTACCAAAATAAGCTTATGCAAATTTTCTTTGGATAAAATCAAACTAATCATCATGTTTAACTAAGTCATTATTACAGCATTCACGTTAATGTTTGATTTTTCTAAAATGCAATATTTGCAACAAAAACCTAATATGTTCCTTGGAAAAATTCGTCGTGGAATAAAATACATACATTAATAAAATAAATATACATACACATTTCTCTAAAAGGAAAATATTTTGAGATGTGAAACCTTGTCTTTTAGTTATTATTTTTGGGGGGGATTTTAATTAATTAAATCATATTTATGTTATTTTACATGTAATGTGATACAAATTAAAAATCTTATGAAATAAACATAATTAATTATGTGTATAATTATTTATCCTAAGTAGATTAGCGTGTTTTATTAGAAGTAAGTTATTAATGAATTGCTCAAATTATACGATCCAAATATTCTGAGCGGAATTTCGTCATTAATTTTTACATACTCCTAAGGCATAATATTTGTTGCTAAAGATAAAGAATGTTAAATACCATAAAAATATTAAAGTATGATTCTATACCGTTGTTTTAGCCTCTAGCGCTAGCTACTTACTATTGTTGGATAACTAAATAAAATTTTATTTTGTTTTTGTAATATGCAAAAGTGTTATCATCTGTTTACAAGTTACCACATTGAAAGAAATGCATTTTTTTCTTTAAAGGTACAATTACAAATAAATAAATTAAAAATTGAAGATCCCCCTTACCCCCCCCCGATCTCGTTTCCCTAAGAAGAAACAAAGATTATATTTTTAACGGAGGTTTCATATTCATAATTTCCTTAATTTATGAAGGAAATTTATTGAAATAAAAGAACATTATGAGTTCCACACACACACACAAATATAAGTTATCTATATATAACTCAGTGATTCTTAAACTTTCAATATTTGTGACCCAAAATTCAATCATAATTTTCATCACACCCCTTTTTATACAAAAACGATGTATTGAATAATAATTTTATACATTGATGCTAAAGATAAAATACACCTTTAACCTCTTAAATGCCATAAGCGTATTTAAACTTCTCCCTCAACCAAAGAGTTAATTTCCCCGGACGTATATGTATGTCTTTCCGAAGTACATCTTTTCAATGTATTGTATCCATACAATTATTCCGAAGGCCTTGGAATGCCATTTGCTTATGTATGCATTTTCTCCCCTCCTCTAAATACATCACATACGCACGTGTGCGTGAAAAACGGTGGCATTGGGGAGCGAATCACGTATTTTTAATCAGCAGAAAAGAGATTAATTATAAATAGTATAAATTATCATGATAAGTGCTAAGTTTTTGTATACATTTTTATATATGTAGGGGTGTATTTTATCTATACAAGTGGCTTTTATTTTGTTGTCTAGGGAGCACTATGTTCAGATCTTGATATTCAAAAAAAAGAAAAAATTAGAAAATTCGTTTAGTGAAACATTAGATTATTTTCAATTAAAACTGATTACAAACTTTTGAGTTATTTCACGGAGAATACTCTCAATCGTCGCTAAGCCTCGCGACTCCCGCGTTGACCGAAAAACATGACCTCTCGTTCATAAACCGGAGTCTGTCCCTCAGACGTCTCTCTCGCTTCCTGTCAGCTCTCTCTTCTCCCCCAAAACCCAACGTTCCGGGGGATGCATATATTTGCTGGTAGCGCCATCTATTGGCGAGTTGAAACATCACTGATCGGAATATATTTATATTCCCTAATACTTTAAATCCTACATATATGACAAGCCTATGAGGGCAATTGTAATTATTAAACTTATTCTTAATTTATATTGCTCAATTAATTATAAAATAGTGCAATATACTGATGCATTTATAAGCGTATGATATCAGTGTAAATGTGTATTTATTTCTTATTATGTCAGAATGTATTTTGTTTGCTTACTTTCAGCTAATTAATAATTTTTAAATAATCTTTTGTTTTCGACTTTTCAATATGCTCGCGCCCCCCCTCGTAGAGTTATCATGTCCCTTAGGTGGGGGGCGCACCCCACAGTTTGAGAAATGCTGCTATAACTTGTACCGAATTAAAACAATATTTTCAGTCCATAGCAAAATATTTTCCTTTTCAATTCATTCAAAATTAACATAGATTCCACGATATTTCATAAAGCATATTATATATGCTCAAAATAAAATTTAATCCAACTGAAATATTTATTTTTTTACTGTAAAAATTTTAATTGTTTTTGTTCTTACAAACCTCTCACCTTTCAGCCTCTTACATCGTGTAGGAGGCTGATGCATGTTAAATCTGTAACAGTTCAAAGTCCTCACGTTAGTGTGATGTGGAAGTTAGGCGAATGGAGGGCTATCTCAAGTGTCTTCGTCAACTGAACGAAGCTCAAATTATAAAATTCCGTCACGAATTGACCCTGCGTTGCTCTAAAGCAGGTGTGTCCAACCCAAATGTCCTTGTGGGCCACTTCGAAAAGCATTATAGTCTCGCGGGCTGCATAAAATATGTACATTAATATCAGATTTGGAAACAAAAAAACATTTGTTGGAGAGAAAATTTAAAACAGAATGAATTATTATTACTGTTTTCATTATTTTTCCATACATACAGACATAGATAATATAATAATGTTTATATAATAGAATGATGCAATGATCAAATAATGTTTAAAATATTACAGTTGCATTTTTAAAATTACGATGTTCCTTTTGAACTGATCTTTCATTAATCATTGTTGAAATTTGATTGTGCTGTCATTCGCAAACGATTATGTATATATTGTCCTTTATCTTAACCATCCTGAATATTTTTTTTAAACTTTAAAAAACATCTCTGACTGCCTCTTGCTTTTTGTGCACTCCAAACAGAAAAGGAGGAGGAGAAATGAAAGTCGCACACACAAAGAATCATGTACCATCCATAGTAAAGGATATGCATAATACATTTCCGAATTTTTTTAAAAAAGTAATTTATTGTAGTAAAACCAAATGTAACAGTTTAATAAAATATAAATCTATTTTATTCTAAAGGACATTTCTGTTATCAAAAAGAATTTATTTTAAAATAAGAACAGGTAACAGGCAAATACATTGCGAATGCATATATATGTATAAATATCCCCTCAAATAAATTTCAAAATGAAAAAAACTTTAAAAACCAGATATTATTTTTTTTTAAATAGTGTCGGGGCCGCGTGTTGGACACCCCTGTTCTAAAGCAGTGATTTCCAAAGAGGTCTATATAGACCCCCAAGTGTCTATGAAGACCTGCTTAGGGTCCACGTCAGAAAAAAATAATTTGAGGGTCCATGAGGTGAAAAGAGCTGTCTGCGATATTAGCTCTCATTAAGTCAGATTCGGGCAACAACTTTAAGAGAAAATTTAATCAAATGGAAACCAGATTTTACTTATTTAACAGATATATATTAACTAAATTTAATGAGGTTAATTTGTAGTTACAAGGTGACAGTATAAAATTTATTAAAACAAGAACCTGCATTTAAGCGTTTCTTGCTAGAATTAAGCTAAAAGAGGAAGTCAGCGAATTTTCCCAGGGGATGCGGAGTCCAGTGGTCAAGGTTCAGATCATGGCAGGCATGTTCATGAGTTTGAGTCCAGTACCACTAAAGATCCGCCGTGTAGGGAAGTGATACACGTTAAATCTTTCAAGAGCTGAACCGTCCTCCCGTGGTGTGGTGTGTGCAGTTAGCTGAACAGTGCGACGTTAATATTCACTCACTCACTCACGAATTCCCAGTTTCTCAATTGTCCATGGACGTTCTTCAAGGAAAATGACGTTTTAACCTACGTTTGACATTTAAAATGCCTTAATCCTATTTAAAAAATAGAGCTGAACGTCCTCCCGTGGTGTGGTGTGATTAGCTGAACAGTGCGACGTTAATATTCACTCACTCACTCACGAATTCCCAGTTTCTCAATTGTCCACGGACGTTCTTCAAGGAAAATGACGTTTTAACCTACGTTTGACATTTAAATGCCCTATATTCCTATTTTAAAAATAGGTTTAAAAATGCTTTGTCGTTGGTAATTAGCACAGTAGGCAATGAATTCACATGCTCATATTGAAAAAAAAATGTCATATAAAGAAAAGGAACTGATCGGGAAAGGCAGTAGAGGAGATCTCAAAGTTTAGAAACGGATGTCAGTAATTTTGTATTCAAAAAGGCATACAAGTTACTTATCCCGAATTATGGAGTATTGTGAAAAAGTTTTTAATTGCTTTTCCTAATGAGAAAAAGTTTTAGTGTGGTTGCCAATCTCCAAAATAAAAAAAAAAGAGAAAAAAAAGAGACTGGACTCTACTAACAGAGGAGGTTTAGTTTTAAATTTGACAAGATGGATGCTTAATGTTCAGAATTTGTTACTGAAGCACCAGATTCATTCCTTTCATTATAAACATTTGTTTGATGATCATTTATTTTATATATTAATTAAATTTTAATTTAATTAGCATGTATTTCTGAAGTTTTAAACACACACACACACTATACCAAAGGTCAAAAATTTAAATCTGTAAAAATAAGTAGCTCTATACCAGCTGTCAAAAAGGCATTTAATTTAATTAATTTAGGACAATTCAATATTAGGTAAGTAGGGTTTAACCTAAACCAAAAAACATGGCAAGAGATCTATGAGAAAAAAAAAAAAATTGGGAATTTCTGCATTAAAGTGTGATGTTAATAAACACTCTCTCTACATATACTTCAAGTTAACAGTTATAAACAATTAGTAAAAATTCATCTTAGCACTCTCATAATGATTGTAAAGAGTCATTTTTTAAACAAAAAAAATCCTGTATTATATATAATAATTTGCAATAATACTCTATTCAAAAGGTGATATAGATTTTTATCAAACAAAAAAGTGCCTTTTTAACCCCTTAACTGCTGCCAGCGTATATACCCTTCTCGTTCAGCCAACGCGTTAAGTGCCATGGAGGTATATATATCCTACTGAAAGACGATTCTATTATTTGCGCTTCTATCACTCTAACTTTTCTGAAGGGTGAGAAATGCAATAAAATGACATTGAAAGTGTTTGCAAAGGATTTACTTTTAAGAGAAACAATTGTATTTATTTGTGTCTTTTCCATTTCTTCCAATACATCGCACACGCGCCCCAACATTAAAAACGGAGGCAGTAGGGTGTAAATCACGTAATTCTTAATCGGAAGTTTAAAAAAATGTGGAAAATACACAAATTAACTTCAACGATGTATTTAAAAAAAGGCAAGAAAAAATATTTAATTAAATTTTATACTTATTTTTTTAAAAAAAATATTTTACTTTCTTAAAGATTAATTAAAGATGAGATTCTATGTTCTACAAGTATTTCATGTTTATTGCTTAAGTAACATAATAACAAATAAAACTTAGATCGTTTATACAGTTTAAGTTTGTATGTAAAAATTATAACTCAACAAATTTGTTTTCTGATAGAAATAGTAATTTGTGTCCTTTTCTTGCAATAATTCCTATTTGTTTTCAATGTATACTTTAAACTAATGCACGCATGAAGAAAAAAATAGTTTTAAACTAAACTATATCAGAGTTAGGGAGATAGGATTTATAACCTTTATGTTACTATCTCAAATTTCACATATTCACGATATTGGGGAAAAAACCCATTATGGTGGAAAATTCCTAACTTTCGAATGAATAATAAGAACCTGAATTGCATATGAATAATAAAAAGCTGGTTTCTATTCATTTCTGGAGTTTCTACGTGAAAACTGATTCCGCAATCGTTTCCAATTACCTTCTGACACTTATGATTTATGCCTCAAACTTGATTCTTTCTAACACTAAAAGAAAGAAAAAAATAATAATCTCATGCGTCTTTTTCAAAACTTTTGCGACAAACTTAAAATACCTCATTCTTAATACCTAAATATTTTTGTCTAGAAACATCTATCATTGTGACGTGGTAATATAAAAAAGTTTGGGATGAGTTTTAATATGTATTTATACATATATATATATATAAAGGGAAAAGTTTTTTCGAAAATAGTTGTCTTTAAAAAGAAGATAAATATTTTGTTTAGTTCCTTTTTTCAAAATTCTTATTTTTTTTTCTTAAATTTTTTATCTTAAAAACCAAAGCATTCGATACAATTATCACAAAAAGTTTTTTTCTAGGTCAATTTGGTAAAATAAATTAAATCTGATGACTCATTTTTTTCAATTCCTACTATTAGCTTACACTCTCTACATGTTTATTTATTTATCTTGGTGGAATTTTCAATCATTAATGAAATGCATTTTAGCATCCATTGAGCTGAAATTTTATATGCATGATTATTTTGTAAGACAATATAATAATTTAATTATAACTACTAAAAATTAATGGATTAAAACTAATTATTTAAAGAATTACAAATATAGCCACGTTGGCATCATTTTTGGAGACTTAGCAACCATTTTGGCGACATGTGTCAAAACTCGAAAAGGTTTTTATCTCACATTTTAAAGCGCACATTTCAGCTGAAATTTTCTATACACTATTCTTTGGGGTAAAAATATAATAATTTAATTATAATTAATTAAAATTAATTGACTGAAACTAATTATTTAAAGAATTACAAATACAGCCACACTGGTTTCATTTTTAGCGACTTGGGTCAAAACTTTAAAAGATTTTTTTTTTCTCACATTGTAAAGCATTCAGTTGAACTGAAATTGTATATACACGATTGTTCTGAATGACAATACGATACTTTAATGATAATCAATAAAAATGAATTACCACTTAATGTTGTGATTCTGTCTGGTGTATATACATATTAATAATATTAATTGTAACTATTTAATAAAAAGTAGCTTAAATAAAAAAAATTTTCGATGATCTAATTAGGAAATGACTTAATTTTTTTTTTATATTACTTGTTTCTTTTAGGCTTTATTTATTTTATATTATAGTAATACAAAAGTAAAAAAAATAAATAAATAAAATGGAGAAAACAATAAAATTTCACAAAACAGAATAATGTCCAAATCTGAGGACACTGAACGTGAATGGTAATTTATGAGTGAAATGATTTCATACATTCTAGGCATACAAGTGTATTACATCATTTGTATTTTCGAACCAATGCTTAAAACCTTGACTTAAACATTCGTAAATAGTTAATTATGTCAAAATAATGTTGACAAAAAATAAGTTATAAATGCAGAAAATTCAACAAAATTTTAGTTAAGATTAAAACATTAATTCAATTTATTTTGAGTTAAGAGCTTGAATTAAAAATACAGAGGATCTTAAATGAGAGTGTTAATTTCTCTTTTTTATAAAAGTACAGTGGCATCATTGTATAAGGAATGACTATTATCTAGCTTTATTTTATAAATTAGTGTAACAATGACAAGTCAAAGCAAAAAAAAAAAGTCTATTACGTACGTTTTTGAATTTGACATTTTTGAAAAAGTGCGTAAATGAATATTTTTCTAACATTTAGTGTCAGTTGAATTAGAATATACACATATAAAGTTGTTTTAAAATATTATTACAAGAAAAAATATTTAAATGGAGAAACAATGACATAATTCCTACACAAACTTTGGCTTTATAGATATAGGATTTTTTTACAGAGCCTGAAATATGATTTTTGAAATACTTGCATAGTTTTCATAATTAGATGAATTAGTATAATAACCAGTGTTTTAAATTAAAATTCATCTTATCTCTGATAAATTAAAATTTAAATAAATCTCTACTTCTAAACTATTTATTTCAAATACTTTAAATCATGTTTTGATCAGGGTTTAGTTATATATAAGCAAAATATTATTGCAGAAACTCTTTTCGTAAATGTAGAAAGGTTTGAGAAAAATAACGTTTTTTTCTTCATTTTTTTACCAAAATATAGCATTTAAATCATTTTTCTTGTAATAATATTCTTAATTTGACTTTGAATGTATATCCTTATTCAAATGATAGTAAGTATAAAAAAAGATAGAAAATTCATTTTTGTGCTTTTGCAAAATTAAGGTTCCGAATGTCGTCATATACAGTAGAACTTGTTTTTGTGCGATTTTTTATGTGCGATCGTTTTTTTATGTAGTGTAGGAATTTCAATGACTTTGGCGCAACTGTAATATGTTCTATATTTTTACTGGTGGAGTAAAGGAGAATGTTAGGACCCTCTCTCCTGAAAGTCAAGTTTCGCCTTTAATATTTTATAGGATAAATACGTATTTAGCCCCCCGTGGTGGGACTCAATGGCTTTGACACCACTGTAATGTTCTCTATTTATTTACCAGTGGTGCAACGGAAAATGTTATGACCCTCCCCCTGAAAGTCAGGTTTTGCCTTAAATGTTTAATAAATTGGGTAAATACGTATTTAGCGTTATTCAGGCCTTGGGCCCTAGATTCCTGACCCCCGTGATGGGGTGTACGTTACGCCACTGAAATGTAGACACTTCAAGACGTTCTGTTCATTTGTTATAAACAGTCTCCGGACGATGCGCATTCAGTTGCTTTCTTTCAACTCTCCAGCAGCCCACGTTTGATTGAAGACGAAACTTTCAATGACATTGACATTATCAGTAATTTGATAGATTATGAAGATGGAAAAGAAGAACCGGATTCTTTGAGAGCAGATAAAAATATGCATCGACTCAGCTTTCCTACAAATTGGAAAAGTATTTTCTTAAAATCGATACCAATTAAGAGAGGAGTATAAAATTCTAAAAAGGGCTTCGATCATGTATGTCTGGTTATCGTGACATTTACAAACAACTGACCACCCGACCTTCGTAACAAAAACTTATCTGTTAGTTTATGTTGCCAAAAAATGAATCAATTGAAATTGTACCTTCAAGTGTGTATGTGACGAAAGCGATTTTTAACTTATTCATTACAGGGCTTTGGATTACGATGAGTAGCAAAGAATTATGTATGTGCATTTTGTGAAAACTTATCCTTGTATACAATAAGAAACTATGTGTTTTTAAAATGTTTCCATTTGTGGTATTTAATTATTTATTTTGTTATGGAAGTACTCTTACATACATTTCGTAAATAATTGGCATATTTTATAAATGCGACTATTTTCATGCGGTCCCTATCCACTGCATAAAAAAAAAGAAAAACTCTGTAGTATTTCCACGAATTTGTTTTTATGTAAGAATTTACGAAATTTTTGAATATTTCTTAGTGCGTTTATTTTTTGCGCATAAAAACAGGTTCAACTGTACCGTAAAATGAATTAAATAATTATTAAAAATTTCTTAAAACACCATCTCACTTTAAGTATTTTATAAAGAAAGAACCTTGTAGAATTTATTAAGTCGGTTTGTGAAAGACATACAGTTTCACTGTTCTGTCATTAATGCCACCAACACTATGCAGAAAACCCATCAGGAAATCCGTTGACTGCATTCCGAAAACTCAATCCAAAGCAAATTTTCGCCCTTCTCTCTTAACAACTCAATCTGAATAAATCCTTCGACAACAAGTTTGTGCCTACGCCGTTCAATTACAGAGTAGTTATGGATAATACTTCACACAGACGTCGCGCGTAGAACTTCATTTCGCGGATGGCCATTAATATTCGATCAGAGAGTTCGGGAATTCGTTGGGGCTGCCCAGTTGACCAGCAAAGCTTTGTCAAATCGATTAGGGTACATCGAGTGCTGAATAACAAATGAAAGGAATAAGGTCCGGCCGGATGAGGTTGATCAGATTAATGAACTGATGCCGGGATTACGACGGAGAATATTTGGAAAGACGGATTTGGGTGTATATTTCTAGTGAGAGCTTTGGGACAAATGTGATTGCTGCAGCTATCCTGTTTTATGAATGAGTGAAAAAAAGGGCTGTATAAAGAAGTAAGGTTGTTTTATGACGAAGGTGGATCATATAACGTTATGTAAAAAGAGTTAAATGGCAATAATTCTTTAAGGTATCCGACTACGTTCGAAACCGTGATTTTGCAAAAGCGTATAAATGGATAATATTTATGATATTTAGTGTCGCTTGGATTAGAAAACGTATATAAAATTGTTTTAGGAATATTATTACAATAAAAAATTATTTAAGTACAATATTTTGACAAAAAAATGGACATAGAATGACCCATTTTCAAAAGATTCTCCTTTTATGGAAAATATTTCGATTATAATAATACGTTGCCTGTGTATATTGCTCAGACCTCTGCACGGAGGCTGAACTAGAATTTTTGAAATATATAAGAAGTGGATTTATCCATATTTAACTACAACAGAAGAAAGAAATTTTAAGAAAAATAACGCCGATATAATTATTTCAATGGGTGGTAACTCTGAAAATAATCTGAATTTTTCAAAAATCCTATTTCAACTTCTCTGGAAAGGTCTTTACTTTATATAAGCAAAATATTATTATTATAGAAGCCTTTTCTATAAAAGGAGAACGTTTTGAAGAAAGGTTATTTTAAGCTAATTTTTTGCCAAAATATTGTATTTAAATAATTTTTTTTTGTCATAATTTTTCCTTAAAACAATTTTATATATGTATTCTAATCTAAGTGACACTAAATATCATGAAAATTATCCATTTATGCTCTATTTTAAAATCATTCGAAACAATGATTTTGAAAAAGCTTATATATGAATATTTTTTGTGATGTTTTTTATATATATATAATGTCACTTGAATTAGAATTTTTATATACATGAACTTGTTATAAGAGTACCATTATAATAAAAATTACTCCAATGAATTATTTTTCAAAAAAGGAAGAAAGAATGAAACATTTTTAAAACATTCTCCTTTTATGGAAAATGGTCTGTAATAATAATATTTTTCTTATATATAGATAAATCTTGTCTACTGAGCCTTAACTAAGAGTTTTTAAATTTTCACAATATTTTCAGAGTTACAATCAATGGAAGCAACGACCAAGGTTTTTATTTTATTTTTCTGTTAACATTCTTTGTGTTAAAATATGAATAGATCCACTACTAAATAGTGCATTTCAAAAAAATCCTTGTTCAATCTTTGTAATGAAGTCTTAGGTATATATAGGTAAATTATTACGATAGAAGAATTTTCCATAAAATGAAAATGTTTTGAAAATATATTATTCTTTCATCGTTTATTTTGCCAAAAAATTACATTCAAATAATTCTTTTCCTGTAATAACATTCTTAAAACAGTTTTATATGTATATATATTGTTTTTCAGGTATTCTTTTACAGATTTCAAATATCCAAAAAAAAGTATTAATTTATATGCTTTTTCAAAACCACGTTCCGAATGTCATCGGGTACATTAAATTATAAAAAAAATATATAAAATGGTGAATTAAGAATAAGTTATCGTATGTTTGCATCAATGGATACAGGAAACATAAAATTAATGTCTATAAAATGAATGTAATTTCCTTCGTAAATTCTTATCACAAAGTTATAGATATTATATATTTTAATTCATTTATTTAAATATTTTATTCAAGGGGTCTGCAGCCTTGTAGCTGTGGTGTGCCAAACCTGTCTTCCAATATGCTTCGGGGATGCACACTGTAGGAAATATTTGAAACAATTCGATTCCTACGACAATGCGTGTAGAGTTAAGTGACAGAAGTCCAAGGATATTTATATAGAGTTTTATGATATAACATAACTATTTATTCATCATAAATAAAATAGCATTTCTGCAGTTTTACAGCATGACGTTAATATAACCCCTTCTCATTCACTCAATTTATATAAAAAATTAAAATTGTACATATATTATGTATATCGCTCTTAAGCGTATTTATTAAAATAAGAAATAAACATAAAGCATAAGTATACTCCCTTTCAATATATATATATTTAAGTAAATAAAAAATATTTTAATACGAACCTATAGTCCTTGCACAGCTGTACTTCATATCTCAAAATCAGGAGTTTAATTTATGACTTTGGATTTGTCACAATTCTGAGCATTTATCCGTTCAACATCTTTGGGAGTCAAAATATTTTTCATAGGACAAAAGATGTATTCAGATAGATAGTAGAACCAAAAACGGATAGCAGAGCACATGCAGTTTTCTTCAAACAGTTAAATCTCTCCATCAATGACATCCATAATTTTAAACAAAGCTCTCAATTTATATCTTCCAGATTTTTTCGTAATTCAGTAAATTTTGCTCACCACAACTCTGAAGATGTTGATTCAATATGCTCCTTTTCAAAATAATCAACTTCCATCCACTCAAAAGTTGATAAATCTTTAGAGTGGTGTAGATTGTTATTGAGGATTATACCGAGTGGCATATCTGGCACACGTGTCATAAGTTGTTGACGCCTAATCTAGAATATAATCTTCATTTGTATCAAAATACAGTCGAACCTCTATATAACGAACCACTATATTAGAAATTTTTCTATATAGGGAACTTTTACCCTGAACCTTGAATATTTCACACTTTTCTTCGTAAAATACCCTCTCTATAGTGAAGTGCATTTTCTATATAACGAACTTTTTCTCTTGTGATTCAATTTTTGTTCTCCCTTTTCAAGTTATTCTCTGTTTATGGTATCCGACTACCCTAAAATCATGATTTTTTTTTCAAAAATAGATAATTTTTTTTATGATTTTATTTTATAGGCCATCTTATTAGTTTAATAAAAATACCAAGTTTTTTATTTTCCATTCACTAGAACAAAAACTACATGTGTTTTAGTAAAAGCAGATGCCATAACTTTACACACGATGACAAACTTTAAAATGCTTTTTACTCGAAATATCATCGATCTAATTATCAGACTGCGTAACTCCATCTGGGAAGCTAATTTGATACAGTAAGGCTAGGCGTCAACTTGTTGTTTATGTTCGCCAAGATAGGCGATAATATTACAATATGGTTTACTTTGATATTTTTATCGTGTGATATTGTTACAAATTTTGTGTAAAGAACACTTAAAATAGTGTAAATAATTTATATCTGGAAGTGTAATACATTAATATTACTTTCTGTTGTATTTATTTTATGTTAAAATCTAGCCACCACCTCTCCCTTCGAAATCTAGTTTTATTATGAAATAAAAAAAGTGATTACACTGATCGAAGGAATAAATTAAAAAAGGAGCGCGCACTGAGGCATGGCGTAGACAAAACAAAGGGGAAACGCTAGGCCGTCATCTTTGATTTCTTGGCTGCTTGGCGCGATTCCTTAATCGCGCCAAAAAGCACTTGGCACGTTGCAATCCTATATCAAATCAGTTATACCAGTGGATTTACGCAGTCTGATAACTAGGCCGACGATATGTTTTTTTAAAAGCTCAAACGGGGACAGCGATTGCTCAAAAAGATTTGAAAATAATTTGCTGAAATTTTTTGTGTATGTTCTGTATAATAGTAGAAGTGTTTTGACCTTCATATTTATTAATCACTGTTTTATTTCAAAATTTACAGTCCTTTATTTGAATATATAATCACTGTTATATAATGAATGTATGCGAATATAATCACTGCAATTTCATATAATCACAAAGATAAAATGCTCCAGTTTTTAGAAAAATTAAAATATCTCTTATCCTGAAGGTCATTTCAAACATGAATAACAAAGTAACCCATCAAAATTGAAAAATTGAGAATTTGTTCATAAAATTCTTGTACAGAGAGGGCCCCGTTTATGTAATTTTTTGTACATTTTTACCATTATTTTCCCATTTGAATAATTATTTTTTTCTGCTTTCAGTTTTAGGATTTTTTGCTTAAAATACACTAAGCAAATCTAAAAATCACACAAAAAAATCCCCATATCTCCATTTTTTCAAAAAAAAGTTGTCGCAAGTAGTCGGATACATTAACACATTTTTTGGTTGTCATAAACCTTAAACTTGTTTTATTAGCTCCTAACTCCCCGAGAGAAATAGAGTTCTGGGCGTTTCATCCAAAAAATACAACCTTTAACCCCCATTGTCCAGTTTACTAGAAACACCTTCGATATCCTATTTCACCACCAATGGAGTTCTTCAGTGTCCCTGAGTTCTAATTTTAAAATAATGTATAATAAATATTACTTGCATGCTTTAAATTATAAAATATCCTTAAAACTCATTAATTTTAGTCTAAAATTATTTTCTTAATATTGAAAATACAGTAAATTCTTCAACATTCTTTTTTATTGTTTTCCTTACAGTTTTTCTTTCTTTTTTGATGTGTAAGATATATAAAATAACTATATATCAATTTAAAAAAGGCGTGAATATGTATTTTTTAAATATATAGTGTTTATGAATTTTTAAAATTTGTTTTATGCGGTTCATAAAATATATTAAAAGATGAACCTCTAAGTAACGAATTCTTCATATAACGAACTTTTTTCCGGGATTTAGCGACTTCGTTACATAGAGCTCTGACTGTGTAATATACTATGAAATTATAAATTATGAATCCCTTTGAACTTAAGACTTGCGTAGTCGCCAAAGGATTAATAAGGCTTCTTTTTGTGGCCACATAAGGTTTCCTATTAGAAAAATCTTTAGTAATTTATACATTATGTTTTTGTGATAGTGTTTTCATTTGTTATCCTAAAGCAGCGATTTTATGCCTAGATGATTCTAGGTCTCAAACTAGGGTTTCGCTCACTACTTTGGGTGTTAGGTAAAAAAAATAATGAGATGAACACATAGCCTGGCATTTTACTATCCGCATTTATGCCCTGGAAAAGCATAAAACATAAAATAACAGGAAAATATGTAGTAAAACAGGTCATATGTATTTTATTTTTGCGCCTGTTTCTTCTTGGTGCTGAATATTTATTTTGTATAAATTTTCTCAGAAAGTAATGCAAGGTACTTATAATTATTCATTTTAAATATAAGATTATTTCTTACTGTATAAATAAGCTTCGAATTTTTGCTTAATGAGGTTTATTATGAATGCATCTGAATCTAAAGTAGCATTTGATCTGACATTTAAAGAATTTATTCTGAATATATATTGTTGGCTATTTTTTATCAATAACTGAAAAGAAAAATTCGACAGCAGTAATTTGCTTATGCGAAAGAATTCAGTAGTGTGTTAATTTTTTTGTATAAAAAATAGACATTTTTTAAAAAAAAACATAAATTAAGAACAAAGTGTAATATTTGCCTTAAAATGACATAACAGTTCAACTACGCTAGAGAATTCGATTAAAATGTATTGTGTAATATGTGTTTGCTTTAATTGAGACTTTGCTTTTTACTCGTAATGTATAATAGTTAAACTAGTTATGGGTATTAGGAAGTCTTTACCAAAAATGTTGTTCTATAAGGAATGGAATATTTAAAAATCAATATATCTAGTAAAATTATACTTTCTCTCAGGCTTTCATCGCTACGAAAATTTTCATAATAGTTATAGTTAACATCAACATATTAAGCCAATAAGTAGAAACTATAATGACTAGTAATACATTTCATTAACTTCTGTTCAGTCTGTGAAATAAATAAATATTTTAAATATATGAAACCTAATTTATAGGGAAATTTAATTGCGTTAAGACCTGGAATGCCTCACTTCTAAAATTTTATCTGCGATGCGTTTTCTATAATCTAGTACTCACAAATAAAGAATCTCTCAACGAAGAGCAAAGTTAAATATTTATCTTTATTTATAAAACCAAATATTTATATTATTTGTAACATCATAAGTTCTAAGGTATGCCAGCAAATTCATTTAAACCAAAGTTTAAAATCGCATAATAGTTTTGCATTCAAATATACTTTTACTCAATTTTACTCTTTAAAAGAACAAAAATCGAAATAAAAACTTTTAGTTTTTATAACTAAAAAATATTTTCTTGCCCAAAACACATTTCCTCTCAAAAATTTACGACTCAAAACATTTAAATAAATTTTAATAGCATTGCAGAATTAAAGTTTCTGTAAAATCGCGTTTGTTAAACAGTACTAAGGAATACAGTCAAGTATAAATTTAAGTTTAATGGATTATGATTTTGTTTTCTTATAGTTTATATTATATGTGTTATCAGTTCAATATTCACATATTATTTTCATTAGTCCGTGTTATATTTAATGCGAATGCATAGTCAAATGCTTGATTATAACATTTCTGTTTTCATACGTTGTATATAAGGATTGCTAAAATGAAAAGAGCTCTCGTTAGATTCCATCAGAATGACTAGAGCGAAACCAATGCCACCGAGCAGAGATATAAAGGGCGGTAGGAGGTATACACTCTATGCGGCATTCAACAATGAAATATGTTCGCGGTTGAGGAAATGGATAGAAAGTCCATATCAGAATAAGGTGTGGTAGTACGATGTCTGATTGAGGAAAGGATTTTAATACTGGAATCTATCGGAAAATGGGGATAGTTTACTTGAGAACTGTTTAAGTCGAACGGAGTGTAATGGTTTTCTTGACGGGTGGCGAATGGTATTAGATATTTATCACAATGCCCTCACAACACGATTCAACCCAAACGATCTTGA
Organism: Trichonephila inaurata madagascariensis; assembly: GCA_019973955.1. Lineage (NCBI taxonomy): Eukaryota > Metazoa > Arthropoda > Arachnida > Araneae > Nephilidae > Trichonephila > Trichonephila inaurata. The sequence goes on from BMAV01007063.1 coordinate 125,661, forward strand.
AAAAATCCCATCAGAAAATATTGGTACACCCACCGTACGGTCCGGATTTGTCCCCGTAAGAATTTCATGCCTTTAGGCCATTTAAAAGAAAATTATGTTTTAATGTGGACGATAGATTGAAAGATGTATTGAACTTTCCCAGAAATTAACCACGATCTTTCTACAATAAAATAATAGACCTGTTGCTGAAGCGATAGAAACTATGTTCCATCTCAGTGGTCTCTTTCGATTTTCAATAAATATAATCTTTTTATTCAACTTCTCCATTTTTCATATATGCAATTTTACCGCTATTTTATAAAACTATTTATTATCACAATTATTTTGTAATATGTCTCTCACAATAAGTTTTCTGACATTTCTTAAACAGATTCTTAGATTTTTACTTCTTATTCGACTTAGAACTATAAGAAAACTTGTCCCATATTGTAAAGGTTTTGTCAACAGAAAAAGTTCAAACTTACTGATTAGCAAACAAATGACCCAAGCTTGCAAAAGGAACAAAGACCAATAAGGAAATAAAATTGCACTAGTATTCCGTGACTACTAAAATATGCAGACAAACTCATTACCACCTTGGACACAAAATCATATTACCATTTTGTACCGGAAAGTCGTCTCTCTCTTCAGAAGACAAAAAAAAAAAAAAAGATCTAAATTAATACAAACTTTATAACTAAACAGCTTTTAATTCCAGAAACATACACGCGAAAGGGAAAAGACGGAGAAAAAAATAAAATTAAAATAAAAGTAAATAAATAAATAAAAATAATAATAACGTCTTGCACACCCTCTCCCCTCCACCCATTTAACGCATTTCACAACTGTCGCTTTTCCGTGCGTCTTATGCATATGCAAATGCAGCTCAAACAGTTTCCAGAGAGTTAAGCGCCAAAGAGAAAGGGAAAGAAAAAAAAGCACTTTTCCCACTGTTCAACTTGAAACTCATTAGAACCAGAGGGGTGGAAAAGTTGCCAGAGATACAATTCCTGCCCCTCCCCTGAAGGCTCTTTCTCTGAAGTGTAACCCCCTCCCCCGCCATTAACTCTGGGGCACTTCATGCATTATACATATCCCTTAATTCCTCATGCGTGTCATACAGCTCCGATGACCCAAATTGTGTCGTATTTTTGTGAATGAAAACGTTGATTCGTAGTATAGTTTTGAAGCAGGGGCGGTGTGACACGGGGCGTTGATTGATTTTTATTTGGATGGGAATGTCAGTCACGACAACGTTTGAATTAAATTGCAGGGAGGGGGGATTAAAGATTGGTTGACCACTAAAGCCATGTTTGCATGAATTGGGTGACAAAAAAAGGTACTGGAAAACTTTTGTAAAAGCATTAATTATTTGAGATATTTAGATGTTTCAATTACAATGAAGTGATTTATTGAGAAAAATTTAATCTGCTTACAAAATGCATTTAATACTACATTAAAATGGAATACTGTGGGGCACATTAATTCGTTGGTTTGGTGTGTAATTTGTATTAAAAGCTGTGCTCAAAAATTAACTACGCTCAGGAACGTAATGAAATCGATCTTAGAATTAATTACTGAAAGTTGTAACGCACAGAAACTTTATTAAAAGTTAGAGGAAAAAATATGGTTTTATTATTTTAAGCAATTTAATACTTTGTTTTTAATATGAAAGCAAAGACCTAGTAATTTATCATAAAAAATAGCCTGGTTTTTTATGGGTTTTTTTATTGAGATGTTTGCCGTTTCATTATACCAATTCCATTAAATTTAAAAAATGTTTATGAATCTAGGGTGTTCTATTAAAATTTTTAACAAATATATATAGAATTGCCTATTAATAGATGAAATATAAAATATTTTTAATACAAAAATGGATTTATTTAAATAGAAATATAACGTCATTATTTTTTCTCTTCTATATAAGGTATGCAAAATTAAAAACAAAATGACAGATTTATGTTGCTAAGTATGTTTTATTTTTAAAAAATGAAATGTTCCGTATTTCGATTGTTTTTCTGCATCATAAGGCAAATAAAAATTTAACAGAAAAGGGATTGTTTTTTTTATTTTTATTTTACAATTATAAATTTAATATGTGGTGAGAATATTCAAATACATTACATTTTTTGCATCAACTACTCATTGCATGACCATTGAGTGACCAAATAGTCATTATCACACTAGGCAACTATTTGTCTTTAATATATTCTTGATTCTTTTTAGCATACACTCTACGAGGTGTTGATACAGCGTTCGCAAAATCCAAAATTATGCCTTAAGATTTCTAATAGTGTGAGATAGGATGATTATAGACATTGTTGTCGCGGATGACTCCTTCGATCTCATCTTATAAATTATGGGTATTATTGAAATTCTAGGGATTATACGGATCAGCTCAACAACAAAAAAATGGCCACTATTTTTCTGAAACTAGTCAGGTACATTATCTGTATTTTTAGTAAGTAATAGGTTTTGTTATAATGCAAATGCGATAAATTTTTTTTTATCAGCATTATAGGTCGTATTTCATCAGCAATAATGTTTAGTAATATTATATTATTCAGATATCCATGTATACGAAGTAGAAGGGCCGAAGTAAGCCAGGAAAATATTTCTTAAACTATCATATTGCCTCCACCAGCAGAAAATGTTAAAGGGGTACATTAAAATTTATGATTTTTTTTTCTAACTCCGCCAAACTTAAACACCCCTCATCTATAATCCAATCCAAAACATGATTAATTAGACCATATTTTTTTCCAGTTATTACCATACAAACATTTTATCCCTGAATGGATTAGAGGTATTTTATTATTTACCGGCAGCAACAGTGTTTGTATTAAAACTTCTGCCTAAAAAGACCATACAACCCATAGTATACCGAACATTACGATCAGGGATGCTTTGCACACATAACCATTGTGCATTCTTTTATTATTCGGACGATGTTCTATTTTCTTCTATCATTCATCCTTTAAGGTGAACAAAATTTTCCTTTTCCAGACCCCAGCTATTACACAAATTTATAATTTAGGATCTACACTGCTGTTCGTAAAAAATGCAACACCATGCACACCATCAGAATTAAATAAACTTCGCAGCAAATATCAATTAAAGGGTGTTACGTAAAATAGTAAAGTTTCAAAGCCAAAGCGCATGCGTGGCGTTCGCAGTATCCTCTGAACTGATGCTGAAAGCGTATAAATAAAGGGCTGTAATGGGATCCGTTGGAAATAGTTAATAATTATTTGTTAGTAGTGAACATTTAGTGAGACCTAAATATGCCTCCACGAAGAAATAAGGAGAAATTCCAAAAAATATGGAGTTTGAATGGGGGAGGATTATCGGCCTTCGTGAAGGAGGATTTTTCCTATCGCGCAATAGGAGCTCGTGTGCAGCGGAACAGTTTCCTCGGTGATGTGAGTTAGGAAGCATTGGAACGATGAGCACCGGACAACTAAAAAAACTGGCAGTGGACGAGGGAAGGTGACGTCAGTGCGCGACGATCGACACCTGCTCCGCATGGCGGTGAGTGATCATACAGCTTCCTCCAGGCAGTTGGCAGTACGCTGGTCTACTGCTACAGGTGTTCTAATGTCGGCTTTTTCAATTCGTTGACGTTTGCTGCACTGAGGTTTGTGTGCAGGAGTGGTTTGTTTTTAATGTGTTCTTTATACAGGATGCCCCTCACGGCAAACCATCGACGGCGGCGTCTGCAATGGGCTCATGAGCACACAGCCTGGCAAGCTGATTGGCACAAAGTTGATTTTTCAAATGAATCACGCTTCTATTTGTGAGACCATGATGACCGCATTCGTGTGACCGCTATGCCAGTGAACGCTGCCTTACAGAGTCGTTATCGAATGACATAGTGGCCTAAGACCCGGAGTTATGATTTGGGGAGTGGTTTCGTATCATGGACAATCAAATTTGCTACGAACTGAAAGTGATCTCAATTAGCAACAGGTACGTCCCGAAGTCGTTCCCTTCCTTCAAGGCATTCCTGGAACTATCTATCAGCAGGATAATGCACGTTTACATGTTGCAAAGACCGTTCAAGACTTCTGTTCGGCCCAACACATGTAACTCCTTCTTTGGCCTGCTCATTCGCAGGAATATTTCGTCTATTGAGCATATGTGGGATTTGGTTGGTTGGCGTCTCTCTCGTGATTCGCGTCCTGTAGCTTCAAAAGACGAACTTTTGCTGCGCATAAAAGCAATATGGAATTCTCTTCCACAAGCAGACATTTAAATTATGTTAACTCCATGTCACGTCGTATAGCAACACTTATTTCAAGCATGGTGACCAAAACCGATTTCGGAAACTTAATATTTTTTTGCTTGAAAAATTTCGTCATTTATTGTTTCTAATTTCATTTTTAAAGTTTGGTTTTTTGCATTAAATTTTATTTAATTCTGTTGATTCTTTCATGGTGTAGCATTTCTTTCAAACTGCAGTTTAATTTCAAAAATATGGCGATTCACATAATATTTACTCCTTGCTTATGATTTTATTGAATCATTCAATTTTCAAAGTCTCTCAATTCCCATTTTTCTCCAAATACTCACAAGTAATTCATCTATATATCTGTTTTAGAAGCTCAACTTTCTTCTTCATACTAAGTAATCAGTGGCAATATTGTGACGCAACAGTTAATTTCACAAAACTGTAAGGAAGTTAGAATAGTCACCATTCAAAGTGTACATAATTTTTTATCTTGGAACTTTTTAAAAAGCATTGTTTAATTGTTTGTATCTAATTATTTTCATTAAGAAATATTCGGTACTTATTTGATATCGGTACGCTATCGGCCAAGATGTTTAAGTATCCGCCATGTTGGTTGATTTCATTTCGATATAGTTACGTGATTTTTATCGTTTGGTGCTGCGTATGTTGTAGCGTTTAAGTATATGATCGTTATTTTCATCGACTTTTTATTGTATAAACATATAATTTAGAGCATTAATTAGATTTAAAAAAATTAACCATTTATATATTGTACGTTTTTCTTGCCTATTCGTGCTCTATTTTTGCGATTTCTTTCCGTGGAAAGGAATTCCTGGGAAATGATATTCTAAGAAAGACTCAAGGAATATTTTTTAAGAAAGAATATTAAGACTTCATGTTTTATTTTTACGGTCTAAAGCAGGGCCACTCAACCTTTTTTTTGCTGTTCCGAATACATATGTTAGTGATTTCAAGCGGGACGCAATATGAGATTAAAGGGCAGGGAGAGAAATGCTTTAGTACCAAGATAACATTGGAAATTTAAAATGTGGAAAATTGATCAAAGTACTCCTCTGTTTTGCTTTTTTTAGTTATTATTTTTTATATTTTTTTTTTTTGTTCGCTAACACTAAATTAAAAGATTTTAAGAAACACTCCTTCACACAATTTTTGCATCAGTAAACAGTTTCATATGATTACCAATAATATGACAAATTTCATAGCTGGTCTTTGTTACTACTGTAACATTACCCCTGACAAAACACTTTGAAGCTGTCTCAAAGAATATTCAATAAGACCTATGTATCACCTCTTAAAAGAGATCTTGGTGGAAAAGTGTCTTTGAATGATTCCTATTTTTTGGTATTTTTTAAACACAGAACTTTCGCGACAACTTAAACAAGTACTGATCCATGTTTTTTTTCACTACAAAACAGACAACCTCCAAACTGTCCGAATATTTTTCGCTTGCAAGATATGAAAGATTGTTGAAAATTAGTTCCACTCATAAAATTGTCGCTACTCCACTGTTGTCTGTTTTCACTAATCGTAATCGTTACAAATAGAAAACGAATATCAATTCGCAACCGTACGACATCGACAGCAAAAAAGCAAAATCGAAATATTTGATTTCTTTTCAAAGAATTTCCCAACAAATTTTTAATACAATGTTCTTAAATAAGTGAATTTTTCAGGGCATTGGATCATGACTGGGCCACTTAAAAAGGCTCTCTGGGTCACAGATTGAGTATCGCTGGTCTAAAGGAATATTGAAAATCATACTTTTCATCAATTTAGTTTCCTAGGGTTTTAGATTTATTTTTTTCAATCTTATTTAAGATTTTGCTGATTTTGATTGTTATGAAATGGGTTACAGAGATATATTTATTTCTAAAAATGTAAAGAATTGTATGACCGAGTTTCTAATTTCAGATCTTATAGAGTAAATTCACACTACAATATAATAATAAATCTGTCAGGCAGAATTATTTTTTAATGGTAGAGAACTGCGAATTTCCACTCTTATACGTTTAGTAAATAATTTCACAATTTTCTTAGATTCCAAAATTAATCGTCGTTTTTTTCCCCTTAATACTTAAGTCACCTTTCGGTCTCGAATTGTTTTTAATAATTTTTTTTACTGTATTCCTGATACTTCAATTTTTTTTCGTTCGGCACTCAGAAATTCTCTTTTTTCCATGGTACTCGAAATTTTCTGTGCCTTTTTACATGAAATGTATTAGATATATTTCTTGTTATTTTAATCTTTAAATCTTTCTTAAACTGTTATAATTCTACTGTCCTTGCCTGCTTCATTGAATATCATACATTTATTTTTTTATTATTTCTAATTCGATTTTTTTTGCGAGATGGGTATCTTGGATAAAAGCATTTTTCGGTCCAAAGTCTATTTAGAGTAGTTCTAATTACTCCAAGTAGTCTTTGGTGGATAGCTTATATACCGATAACCTTTATGCTATTAGGAAAATTGCTGAAACAGTAACTAGGTAAAAATGAGAAAATTAACATATGGATTTAAACCCTATATATACCCGAATTATATCATTAATTATGCATACGCATGTATACATATAGATAAATATGATCCGCTTCCTTTATTAGAAGAAATATTTGATATACACAACGTAAGCAGATGCAAAACACAAGAAAAAGTTCCATAAGAGCCTTCTTTTAGAAATTATTTGTTTATTAATTAAAATATTTTACGTATAATAATTATAAAATTGTATATGTTAGAATAATTTTTATAATTTATAGACGAAATCTTTTGAATGAAACAATAAAAATTATAAATAAATTAACAAATAACAGATATAATAAATTAGCAAAAGTTATGAATAAACAAAATAATATGAATAAATCAATGAAACTAGCTCAAATGTCCCTTGAGTTATTGTTTTACATATAGTTTTTTTAGAAATGTTTCTTAATGTTTAGAAGTATTTCTGTTTTCATCATTCATTATATATTAATGTTTAAGTTATATATACACTTACACTTGTGAGCGACTTTCCCCTGAAGTTGCTCCCTCACCGTCTTGCCTACCTAAGGGTGTAGGAGGAATGACAGCAGAAACAGAAACTCACATAATTACAATTATTTATTTACTCAAACACACTAATCAATAACACTTTAATCTCCAAGGGAATGTCAAAGGAGTAGTAGAGAGAAAGCAATGAATAATAAACAAATAAGCGCAAGTATCTAATTTAAAACAACCTAATCTGTTGTTCATTACACACCCCAGATCCACTAAATAGATATAGTGGAAACCCCGGTTTAAAAAATAAACGCAGTGAATCTCACCCGCGGGGGAAATAAATTTAGTCCTTATTTTACAATTCCAAACTCGACTTTATATAGTCAACTAATCTAATATCAGGTTTTTTTCTTCAAGAAGGGAAATTAAACGCGAATGTCCCCAAAGATTCCCCAAGAGGATTTGCTTAGGGGTTTAAAAGACCGTCACACACAATTTACCACCGAAACCCTAGGTATTTTATGAGGATCTATGACAATATATTGTTATCAGTTAAAGTATATAAATCCTAGATATCCAAATTTTAGCTTTCCAATATATTCAAAAGTATATTTATAAACGTCGCTTTTAGATTTGGAGGGACAGGTCAGGAATTTCTAAAATGGAATATCTTTTAAGCCTCCGTAATTGTTAAATTCATATCGTATAATCTTCGTTAGGGATCGTTTGATTGCTCGCTATTCAACTGTGTTTCCCGCCTAAAGTGTCATTTAATTACTTTTTTAAAAAAACAAAAGTTTTAATGCAGTGCTTTTCAAACTTTCAAAAAGCCCCAATATTCAATCATAATTTTAAAATCCCCTCCATACAGAAAAATGAATTGAATTAATTATCCCCAGATACAAAGATTTTAAATTTTTTTATCCCCCGGCGTATATAAACGTCTCACTCACAAGTGAATTAATAGCCCTGGACGTATGATATTTTTCCCAAGTACAATCTTTTGCGAAGGAATTACAATTAAAGAGAATCTTTATTTATTTTTTTCAACCCCCTTCCCCCACCATATGCTCCCCTACTTGTTAAATGGTGGGGGGGGGAGAATCCCAAATTTTTTAATCGGCATTTAAGGGACAATTATAAACCAAAAGATTATCAAGATGAAGGTTAATTTTGAATAAAATTTTATATGAAAAGGCCAGGGGGTCACTGAACATTAAAAATTTGTTCTAGTTTGTTAAATTAATTATAAAACACTTCCCAGTATTGATATATTTATAAGTGTAAATTTGTTTTTTTTTTTGTGTCAGAATTATTTTTTCAGTAAATTAAAATTTTTTTAAATTTCATATTAGCTCACACGTTATTATTTATTTTTTTATATTTTGTATATTTATTTATTTATCTTGGGGGTTTTTAATCGTTCTAAAATACTTTTTAAAATTTGAATTGAGCTTAAATTTTATATACAGGATCATTTTGGGATGACAATACAAAAATTTTTTATAATTAAAAAAAATTAAGGGATTAAAACTTTTATACAAAAAATTACAAATACAGCCACGTTACCCCGACCCTTTTGACTTGTGTCAGAACAAAAAGGGTTTTTTTTCTCACCTTTAAACATTCATTTGGGACGAAATTAAAGGACAATACGAAACTTTTTAAAGATAATTAAAAACTAACTAAATAAATGTTGTGATTCTGTCATATGTAATTTAAAAATTTATATTAATTGTAACTTTAATAAAAAAGGGCTAAAAAAAAAATTTTTTATTGTTGATCTAAGTAAGAATTGACTTAAAAACTATTTTTTTATATTACTTGTTTAATAATCCTTGGTTTTTGACATCAAGTGTTTTGTGACCTCTTTTTAGGTTATGCCCCCCTAGGTGGGCGCGCCCCACAATTTTAGAAACACTGTTCTAATGAGAATATTGAGTGTATAATGCCCTTTAAGATACTATTCAATAAAATAAAACGTTATCTTACCTGATTTTATCGAAAAATAATGTTTTTATATCCTCTCTTGCTCATCGTCAGCTCACTGTGATTCAAAATAATGAGGTTCGTCACCAACAAGCCTCATAAGGCCTTATAGTAAGACATTAATAATCTCTCCCTCCCTTCCCTTCATTACATAACTTTTATTTTACATTGTTCTATAATTTATGAAAAAAAAAAACTTTAAAAAAAAGTGGTATTTCAGTTATATTATTTAAGAGCTAGCTAATGAGCAAACTAATAATTTGGCATTGCATCAACTCTAGGCGAAAGATGTTTTTAAGAATTCAAGAGGAAGTTTGTTACAGTTATAAAACAAAGAGTTATAACAAATTAAAAAGTGTATTAGTTGAAAAACACCTAAAGAGTGAAACACCCACGTATGTTGTTTTCCCCACGGTGGGGTTCTCTCCACGTGCAGAAGTTGCGTTTTACAGGAAAAGTTCGCTTCCCAGCATGAATTTGAATATGATTATGGCAACCCCAAAAAACATGGCTGGGGGTTACCAGACTGGTGACTTTATCTTTCAAGGAAATTTGGTGAAAATTTTTAAATCACCAAGGAACCCTCGAGCAGTCTCTGGAATTGACTTTTTAGAAATTACCAGGAGGCTGTACAAAAGTCGGTGTAGAAGCGGATCAGTCGAGATCAAGGTTCAGTCTTGTACTTGTCCGAGATAAAAGAGAAACTTTATTTTATCTTCCTATTAGTGGAACTGTTTAACAGAATCGTTTCTAGAATGTTGTAAGGCATTTTCATTACGAGTGAGATGTGCACTATTGTAAATAATCTGATATAATATTTATTTGCGTATATATGTAGATTTTTCTTCTCGTAGTTATCTTCACCACTTTTGCCAGTAATAAATCCATTATTTTTTTAAATAATTGGAGAAGTCAGATATTTTGCAAATTTGCAACAATATAAGCTTAGAAATCATAATGATAATATTAAAATTAGTATTAGAAATCTTAATATTAATATTAAAATTAATATTAGGAATACTGCTATTAATATTTAAAGTAATCTTAGAAGTCATAATATTTATATTAAAATTAATCTCTTAGAAATCATAATATTAATATTAAAATTAATCTTAGAAACCATAATATTAATATTAAAATTAATATAAGAAATCATAATATTAATATTAAAATTAATATTAGAAATCATAAAATTAAAATTATGTTCGTGTATCTTTCTAAATAAAAGTTCAAAAAAGTAACTCTCAAAATAGCATGTTTATTTTTAAATAGTGAAATTTCATAAATTAATTTCTATTTAATAAATCCTTCCAAGCGTTATATTTTAAGTAACATAACACTCTAAAATTCCTATATAAGCGTTTAGATAAAGTTTATTTGATTAAATTGAGATAAGTATCCGCAGGGGATGTAGACTAATTTCCATAAATTAATTTAATAAAATACCAAATTTGATCTTTCCCGCTTAATCAAAATTCAATAATAATATAAAAATGCAAAAGCTCTTTATTTAATCTCACACGTCATGTCGGGCTCAAATAAAATGTTCCCCATCTTCTGGATTTGCTGAAATAAATGAATAAATTGTGTTTAAAAATCCCTGCGCCTTAAAAAATCATATTTACATATACGAAACTCTAAGAATTATTTATTATTTCAAGATCCAAAAAATAACGACATTAATACAAGTCACTTATTTGTTTTATTTCCTTTTTTAATTTTTAATCATTTATCTCTTGAAAAAAATTCAAGGGTTAATTCATAGCCTTATGTTGATGCTCTACAGCAGATTGAAAATTCGATCAACATCAAAGAAGATTTGGAAGTAGGGGGAAAAAAAGGTAGATCAGAGAGTTGGAATTTCTATTTTTTAATCATATCTTATAAGCTTTAATTTCTTTCTCGTTCTGCTACATTTCTTTACGCTTTTCTCTCTCTACTTCCTCATTTGTATTTTTTATGCTCTCTTTCTAACTCTACTTACTCCTCAAGACTTTTTTCAACTTTAAATTTTGCCTTTGATATGAGCACTGAGAAACTTGTACGCGATAGCTTGTGAAAAATAAAGTACTGCGAGCTGAGAGAAAATTTTCCCTACGGGGAAAAAATACGAAGGGAAAAAAAAAGAGCTCGCTTGAAGTACGAGGAAAAACTGTAAAGTCGGCAAAGCGGAACAAATTTTTGTTCAACGGTGCATAGCAATGAAGAAATGCGGCAAAAAGAACAAAAGATAAATAATAAAATATAAAATGCATAAAAACAACAAACTTCAACTTTCATTTTTTTCTCCTTCTCTGATGGGTTTATTTATATTTTTTCATTTTCGAGATTATGTGGCAATTGCTATTTTTGAGTTATATATACATTCAGTTGTTTTATTTATACTTTTACTTAAAATTCTTTTAAAAATATTTATATTTTCTCTCTCTCTCAAAGTATTAAAAATACTCCGTTATATATATTTTCTGTTCCGGAAGAATTCAAAAGAGAATGGAAGTGTCAAATATTAAATAAGTTGCAGTTTTATCAACTATTTTTCACTTCTAAAACTGTTTTCACAGTCTTTTCGCAACTATGATTCAAACGTGCAGGAAATTTATAAAATTCATTTGATATTCTGCTTTTTCTTTATTTCAAGAACTTGAAAGAAGTAATACAAAGAGTATGAAACAAAATTTCTACATCTGATTCTTAGATAACGTCTTTCATTGTTGCCTATCCATGGTTAAAATAAAATTTCGTACGGCGAATTAATATTTCTACTTATTTACTTCAACTTCAATTTAAATATTGCAGGGATATGTGTTATATTTTGAAAAATAATTTTTGCAGGTTGTGCATTTTTCTTCTGTAGCAAGGGAATTGGTATTAAATAAAATTTATAAAGGAAGAGTATCTTTTGATAGAAATTAAAATGATACTTTATTAAAATCTTACAGTTTTCTAATTTTATATATTTAAATGTCTTGTGGTAAACTTAAAAATGTGTTGTTAAAACAATGTAAAATTTAATTATGTATTATGCTAAATTTTTATGGCTTCACGAAAAGAATCTAAATTTCCTCCAAAACAATACACAACCCTATTAAATATGTATTAAATGTGTTGCTTTTTAGCGGGGGTGGTGAGTGCTTATTGTGTGTGTTTATCAGCATTATTAAATTCATATAAGGTAATTTAGGATTAATTACTTCTCAAAATACAATATTGACAGTGCAACACCGAAAAGGGGTGGTCAGAAAATTATATAAGCTTAGGAGTAAGCACACCTGACGAATTATTGTGAAATAGGATGTAAGCGGGAAAAAACCACGAATAAATATAAATCCCGTTACGCCAATTTTTCATTTGAAATGTTTCAAGCGGCTACGTGCTATAGTGGACGATGTGAGCCATCGCAAAGAGAGAGATATGTTTTTATGGGGGGGCTTGGTGATTGAGCTGTAAAAACATTGGTCCAAAATTCAAGTTTCTGCTGACACTACTTAGACGTGTCTATGGTGCACCTGTTATGATAAATATGGTTAGAATGAGGACATGTGACATATTTAAATATGTTATGGTTGTGCGGGGTTCCCCCCAAATCCCCGGGGCCATTTGGAAAGAACATTAAAATCCGTGGGCCCACAAAAAAATATGTACTTTTTTCAGATTTGGAAAAAAAAAAACATTTTTTGGGGTGAAAATGTAAAAAAAAATGAATTTTTTTGTTTTTTTCACTATTTTTCACGTATACAGACATAGATAATATAACAATGTTTATAAAATAATAATAAAAAGATCAAATAATGTTTAAAATATTACAGTTGCCATTTTCTTTTAAAATTACGGAGTTCTTTTTGTATTGACTTTTTACCATTGTTGAAATTTTATTGTGTATATTCTCAAACGATTAAGTATACATTACATTTTATCTTAACCGTCCCGAAAAATTTTTTTAAACTTTAAAAAAACATCTACTCTCTTGATTTTTGGGAAATCAAACAGAAAAAGGGGGAGGAGAAATGAAATCCCCACACAAAATCATTACCCCCCATAGTAACGGATATGCAAAAACAATTCGGAATTAATTAAAAAAAATTTATTATGTAAAAACAAACGTAACTGTTTGATAAAATATAAATCTATTTTATTCTAAAAAAACGTTTCTGTTTTAAAGATGATTTATTTTAAAAAAAAAGTTAACAGGTAAATAAATTTAGACCCTTAAATAAATTTCAAAATGAAAAAACTTTAAAAACCATATTTTTAAAATTTTTTAAAAATATGGGCCCCAACTTACGTACTGGTGGGCAACATGCGGCCTGCAGGGCACGTGTTGGACACCCCTGGTTTAGTGCATCACTGCTTGCTGGAATGACTTCCTGTGGTTAGTTAGAAGACCCATCGGTATCTGAGTAATATGCAGTAGTGTTTTCCGCTAGAAACCAGAACTAGAGCCAGAAACTAGTGTAAATTTTATTCCTTCAAGACGTCCCAAATGTCCCTTACCAGCAGGAAAACAACCGACTGCACATTGCATGCTTTCTCCAACGTGTTCCTTAACAAATGCAGATTTTTCCAAGAATACCATCTTTCCCCTTCCCAATCAAACTAATCTGAATGTAAATGAACATTTAGAAGAACACGGGATAATTGGTTGACAAGAAATGAAGAGCTATTCTTTAGGACACCATCCATACTCTCATTGCTTCTGTACCTTGACGTGTTGCTTCGTATATTACTGTTTAAACCTTTCGCGGGGCAGTTATTTCTCTTTTGAATTTCTTGCAGTTTTTTTTTATGTTTTATTATTAATTAAACAATATCTTTTAAGTAAATATATTTTATTTTT
>BMAV01007064.1:0-21148 GCA_019973955.1 Trichonephila inaurata madagascariensis
TTAAGGAAAGGAAATATGTCATTCTCCACCCCGTAACTAAAACAAAAAAATAATTTTGAAAGATTTTACTGGAATATCTGTCAATTCACGGCTCATTCATATTTCACTGTAACCAAGTTGTAATAATGTACCTAAAAGAAATAATAAACTGTAGGAAATGTTGTAACTGCAACGAAATATAAAGCTAAATGCAATATTGCTGCTGTAGTGAAAAAATAATATTTTTAAGATAAATTTTACATCGATAGTACATTTTGTTGTAGTCTATGCGTTCCCTTTTACCAGCCATCTGTAATATTCGTGAGAAGTTGAATACTGGGTAACAGACTTGAGTAATAACTGTCAACTCCGAAACCCACAACCCCTCAGGGGCTCACCTTTTTTAGATGGTAGGGTTGTCACAATCCGAGGTACCCTATGATCTTTCCTTTTTCCCAAGGGTTTACCATCTTTGTAAACCGGGTGTCACGACCCGGTCCCAGTGATCCTTCTCTTTTTCGACCCTCCATCTTGTCATCCAATTTCTCCTTTTCTTCTTTTCCCGTCCAGACTACAGACCTATGAATGTTTGGAGCAGTACAGCCAAAACTGGCTCTTGCGCCATAAAACACCAAACTCATCATCATCATCATCACCGAAACCCACAATCACTTTTAGTTATAACTGTTACGTTAAATTTGTATTAGAAAATAGTCTAAAGACTTGGACTTTCGTTATCTACATCTCGTGTTCCATTTACGATGCAATGAAACATTAAGGTTGCTGTAATATTGAAACTATAAAACGAGGTACAATATACCAGATATTAGTAAAGTGCAGTGCCGATTTAAGCTCATTTTGAGCCTTGGGCGCAGAACACCTACTGGCCTCTTGGCACTGGTGGATCGAAATGTATAACCAGAAAATCCGGTTTAGTCCAGTTTATCCGGGCCTTTCCGTGTCCCGGGCCCATGGCACCATCCCAAGCGCCCAATGAATAAACCGGCACTGGTAAAGTGTAACCCAGTGCTTCTCAAAGTTGCAATACTCGTGCCCCAACATTGAATCATAATTTTCATCGCGCCCCCCTCATACAATAACTACAATATGTATTGAATTCAATAATACTATACTTTAACCCTAAAAATGCGAAACGACTTTAACTTCTTAAGCACCCTCGGCGTATATAAACGTCTCGCAAAGCCAAAACGTTTATTTCCTCGGACGTATATATACGTCTTTCCGAAGTGCGAGAACAAAGTGCGAAACAAAGAATAAAATTCAATAGTACTATACTTTGATGCTAAAACTACAGTACGAATTTAACCTATTATGTACCAACGATGTATATATACGTCTTGCTCACCAAAGCTTTGGTTGACCCGGACGTATATATACGTCTTCCCGAAGTATGATCTTCTCTGTGCACTGCTATCCATAAAATTATTCCGAAGACTTTGGAATGCAAAAAAAGGACCTTGACAGTGTCTTTATTCTTCCCCAATACATCACATACGCGCGCCTACGTGGAAAACAGTTGCTATTGAGAAGTGAACCGCTTAACTTTTAAATCGGCAGTTAAGGGAAAAATTATAAACCATACAAATTATCAAGATAAGTGTAATTTTGTTTTTAATTATATATATGATAAACCCATGGGGTCACTGATAATTAATGAACCTGTTCTTAAATTAGCAGTGTTAAATTAATTATAAAATACATTGTGTAGCACTGATACATTTATAAGTATAGTATATCAGTGTAAATGTGTGTTTTGTTTTTATTACGTTAAGATGTATTTTGTTTGTCTAATTTCGGTTAATTAATAACTTTTTAAATAATCTTTTGTTTTTGACTTTTCAATGTGCTCGCGCCCCTCGTAGAGTTGTCACGCCCTCCAAGAGGGGCGCGCCCCACAGTTTGAGAAATGCTGGTGTAACCCTAAATTCAATATTTCAGCTAAAGTTGGATTTTAAGCTAAGTAAAATAAAGTACTTATATAGAGCAATCATCTATGTAATTTGATCCTAGATCAAATCAGGGATACATCAAGTCTTATATAAATTTTATTATGAAGTTAATTAAAATCTCTCTCTTTTATGCAACTTTGTATAAATCCTCCATAAACATGACTAACTTCGAGGGTTTCAACAAGATTGTAACTCAAACCTGAAGCAACATTAGGGGTAATCGATGTGATGCAAAACACTGAAAATAATCAGACACAAATAATCAACCAATAATTTACTAAATTATTCCTCTATCTTGAAGTTTTGAGTAAGATCAATTTAACTCTTCAGTTATGAATATTTTCTTATTTTACAAATGCCACACACTGCAATAGCATCTGTGCCATTAGTGCACTTACTGTCCAATATTTTTTGACGATAGAGCTAAAACTTTTTAGTGCAGGACATAAGTCCAAATGCTTAGAGGTCATAGGCAGACCTGAGTCACGTGCACAGTCCAATGAGTCGACGATACCACCCTGTAGAGATGAGATCTCACACAGTTATGCCCCTGTCAAGTTCCAAATGAGCTACAGCAGCTTTTCTAGGAACCTCATGAACCCGGAATGGGTTCTCGTTCAAGATTGCCCAGTTCTTGTTCTTCGACACCTCCTTCGTGGCCGCGGTAGCCGAGTGGTATAGATACCGGACCGTGGCTTGCCTTTGCTCACCAGAGAGTTTTCTCCGGAGCCCAGTACCACTAAAGACACACCGTGTAGGCAGCGATGCACGTTAAATCTGTCGAGAGCTGAAACGTTCTCCCGTTGGTGTGGGAGTGGTAGTTAGAGGGAGTGCCAGCTCATGTCGTCCAAGTCACTTGATCATGGTTCAAAAATTACGTAACTACCAAAAGCCTCGTGTAGCTGAACAGTGCGACGTTAATATTCAATCAATCAATCGACATCTCCTACAGTTATGAATTTCAAAATGTACTATCTGAAAATCACCAAAAGAACTGCACATTCTCAAACCCTAAAATAAACTAATGATTCTCCTCCCTGGAACAGATTATTGAATCCCAACCCAAATGAAAACTCCAAAATTCTCACTTGGTGAATTTCTTAAAATTTTAATAAAATTTTTGGTAAAGGGCAGGAATCCTCAAATAATCGCTAGAATGAATATTATATCCCACTGGTAGTGCACATTTTATCTAGACTCCTAAGCCATGCAATCCTTGAAATACACTAATACATATCATGTTTTTACTGTAAGAAGGTGATAGT
Source organism: Trichonephila inaurata madagascariensis (assembly GCA_019973955.1). Taxonomy (NCBI): domain Eukaryota; kingdom Metazoa; phylum Arthropoda; class Arachnida; order Araneae; family Nephilidae; genus Trichonephila; species Trichonephila inaurata. The sequence goes on from BMAV01007064.1 coordinate 3,215, forward strand.
CAAACTTTCAATGAAACTTTAAGAAAACAATCCCAAGTTAGCATCGAATCGAATACCTGGCCAGATAGTTCATTACAACTTGAATATTACTTATTCCTCCTAATGGTAATCAAAAAATATTCACCTAATTATTTCAAACTACCAAGAACAAAATATGTTTATTTTGAAGGAGGGAAATAGAGGGAAATATTAGTTGTCACAGCTACGGTAGCCCAGTGGTTAAAGCAGCCAAACTTTGAGTCTCAACTATGCAAAAACATGGCATTGGAAGCTGATGTTTTTAAAATTCAACTGGATTTTGAAATCCTCAAGAAGCATGTTAACAAAGATAAGACTATGGCAGCTGTGCCTAGTTTGTCTTGGTTACTTCAACATGTAAATTTTATAATTCATAGTGTAAAACTTTATTCCCCCCAAGAAAGGAACAGCAATTTTTAAAGATAAGACCAAGCAGAGAGAGAAGATTTGTTTGAGAAGGAATTAAGAGACGAAAATCCCGATTGCTTTAACATGAATATGTTTTAACTTCATGTTAATTTCTGCTTGCAAAATACAGCATATGATGTATACCGAGTGGAAATGGATCTCTTTTAACAAATTCATTAATTGGAACATTTATATTTGTCAGGAATAAGATTACGAAAAGTTTCACCTGTCGCTTCCTCTCCTGAAACTTTTTTTTCCATTAGTAGGATTGAGGCTTAGCGTTGAAGTGCAACCTCGATTGAAATCAAAACAAATATCAGATTATCCAAAAAGTAAGTTCCGCTTAGTAACACGATAAAAAGGAAACACACACACACAATTTACAAATAATTATTATTCAGAAATAAACTACAATGGTCAGATAATTTTTCAACATATGCAGATACATCTTAAGACTTCTTCAGGCCATGGGTACCTGCTCGGGGTGTAGTCCTTGATCCTCTACATAAATGGAGGACCTACCTTTGACTCTTAAAAGTAAACAGTACATAGCATACGATGTCAAATACTCGTACAAACAATAACCCGAAACAAATAAATGTGCATGATTTACAATCGCACATACCAGCTCCACCGACTGCCACCTTTTGACTGAATGAATAATGGTGTATGGTGGTAGGCCTAGACCTGTGCGTGGACAACGGTCATCCATTTAGCCAGTTGATATATCGTTCTAACTCCCAGTTTTTCGGAGAATACAACCGGAAACAACATTTGACCGTTGAAATTATTTGAATTATGATCTTAATGCTGAATCGAAAACGAGACGAGGGCCCCATTGCGGCTGAGTTGCTGGCACGGGCCCTGTTGACCCATACCTTAAGACGTCCCTGAACATATGTACTACATTGTTTAGGTATTTATCGTAGCGGCGTGACTGTTTGCCTGATCTCAACAAAGATTGATTCCGCCTACAATTGCAATCATTGCAGTAACGATTTTGATTTCGCTCATCGTCCTGAACTATTTTACATCAAGAAAGTATTTTAGGTGCTTGAATAGATGAAAAATCACTTTAATGTGAGATCCAGTTTGTGGAGTGAATGGTGAAAAATTTCCCATCGTCCCTCCTCGTAACATTTCGTGCTCATTATCATGTCCTTATTAAATTGCTACACCCACTTTCGTCCTTTTGAATCGCCCATTGTAATGGGTCTGTTCACTTTATAAATTTGTCAGAGAATTTTACAAACTTTAGTGTTCTTCGTATTAAAAAATTGAGTGACCGAGATCGTACCTCACATGTGATGGGATTTCGATTGCTTTAAGCATTTTAAACTTTCCCCAAATTAACGATGTATAAACAGCTATCTGAAAGTACTTTTCCCTTGCATGTTAACCTCAGTAGAAAACAAAGCGTATGCTTCTCAATCTCAACGAAGAGTGTTCCCGCGACAAAAATGCAAAAGCGTAACTTACTTTCTAGATTTACCAAGCCAAATATGTGTTTTTGGCTCGATGTCCCCTATTGTGGATGCTGAACTTCTCGAGTGTTACTTTTTAAAAGGTTTGAATTATTAGTAATCTTACATCACAGAAAAGCCACATTGTAAAGCCATAAAAGCAAATAAATTTGTTAAATTAAATAATGTCACATTTATTGAATTCATTTATTGTGCTAGTCTCATATTTTCATAGATGCAAGAACATTTAATTTATAATTAGTTTAAAGAGGCAATGTACCCTATCACACTTTTTCAAAATTGTTTTTGAATTAGAAAGGAAATGCTTGCTGATATTCCTCATCACTGCTTTGTATATTAATATCAGCCACTTTTATCTATATTTACCTTGTTGATCCTCATGCAAGAAAACTTTGCTCACAAATATATATATTGGCCGAAATATAGCTATTAGCCTCCTCTATATATTTAGTTTCTGTCTGTCTTATGCCCGCAAAATTCTCTTGCGTGTCGCTATTTGCCCACTCCTGTTCGAATAATATTGATAAAATACACTGAATGCCAATGAATTAAGGATACCTTACTTAGTAACGAGTTGGCCCCTCTGCCTTGATAATGCATGTCAATAATGACGAGGCACAGATTCAACAGGTTTCAGGAAAACGTTCCACGGGACGAGTTGCCAAATATTGGCTAAAGCTATCCATACCTTGTGAAGGTTTGTTGGTGCTGTGTGATTGTCTTTTATACCTTTATTTTGAAACATCCCAAAGATACTACTAGATTTAAGTCTGGGGATTCTAGGTGGCAGAAAAGTCGGAGGAAGTTGCTGACCCAACCAGCCAGTAGCCAACTAGAACTTATGAGAGGTATAGTTGTTTTGTTGTAAAAACTCCACTACCGAAAGAATAACAGAACAAGATGAATGAATAGAGGTGATCACTCAGCAACCTCGGCACTGATTGCATTGAGGGAGGTTGGTACACGCACCAAAGATCCCACATAGTGCCACGAAAACACCCCAGACCATTATTGGTTTCATCGCGCCTCGGTACAGTTCCAAAATGGCAGAGTGATCCATGGCTTCATGAGCCTGACGATATTCTCAACTTCCCTGCAGGCACAAGTAATCGGAATCGAGGCTCATCACCCATGTTACTCATTTCTACCACACTCCAGTGCTCTCCGTGCTCGCTTCGCTCAGGCAAGACCAGCCCGATGGCGAACATCGAGCAATGGTACTCGTAGGTCCGAAACTCATACGGTGAAGCGAATGCAGCACAGAGTCCATTTAATGACTGTACCACTGGCACCGTCATTCAACTGCGGTAATCTGGAATCCAGTGTTTGGCTTCGCTGGCTACGTACAATACGTCTGAGCCGTTCGTCACCTAACAATGTCAAGGCTAATTGTCCTTTGCAGTTTTCCCTATCGGTGCTTTTGTCCACCATCCACCATCCTTGTCTTCTTCTTTGGACACTGTTGACCATGCATATCCTAGCTGTCTGGCGATTTTGAAATTGGATGGCCCGCGTCGCGCATTTACGATTTGTCCGGCGATCGATGGCGCGTCTAAACGCATTGAAGTTTACCCATTCTGGCAATTCCAACAACTACCCAGAACAACTACAGTTCGCGCTATATATGCAGTTACCACAGCGCCCCTCACTTTGTTTCAAATGATGCGCATCGCTATACACCCGCATAGGCCTTTTTGCTATCCCTAATTCAGTGGCACTTCAGTGTACTTCTGAATAGAGTTTTATTCAGCTCAATGAAACATCGATGTGAAGTTTGACGAAGAATAAAGACAACTTCACTAAGCTCTGATAACTCACTGTTATCATCAGTATCTACGAGTATCAACAGTTATTGCAGCATAATCCTTTTTGCGTTGCAAATATTTAAATTCTTTTTTGTATTGAATTCGGTATTAAATGTTCTTTTAAAATGATATAAAATACTTTGCATTTAGTGCAATGCAAAATTTTCTTTATAAGCATACACACTTAAAACATAATTTAAGAAAGTGTCCACAATTTTGCCCATCATTGTATATTAGGCAGATTGTAAATTAATAGTAGGAATTTCGAAAAATACCAAGGCATTGAGGTTCTTATCTCTAATGAATCATTCTAATTCCTATCGCAATCATAGAGTAATACAGTTGATTAAAAACGTAGACATACTCTCTTTCTTTACCTTTATTAATAAAACTTTATGAGAATTTATAGTATATTTTTTTTTTCTAGAAATAATTATTTGCGTTTTCCTCGTACTACACAAGCAATAATAAAACGAGTTGCGGTACTTAAAAATAATAACTACCAGTGTCACGATAAATAGAAAAGTTCAGTCGGTATATTTCTTAATATCTCAGGAGACACATAAACTTCATTTCCCTTGAGATGTACTAATTTTTAATAAGTAGTATTCTTTTTTTAGTATTGCATTTTTTAGCGTACTATTTTTCAATATCCATCGTGAAAAATAATAAGTTAAATCCTAATGTGAGAAAAAGAAATCTCTGTTAGAAAAGAATTCAAACAGTGGGTCGTCACGTCATGTTGTTATATAATACAAAGGAAATGCAATTTTAATCAGAGAATATTTAATACCTGCATTCCAAGTTCATGACGATTGTGTTTTTATATTAATTGAAGAAGTTTCGAGTTGAGATAGTTGTTTTTCTTAAAAATGGAAGCTTAAGATTTCAAGTGTTGTAAATTAAAAATTTGAAATCGACTAAAAAATATTAAGAGCAAATGATAATCGCGCGCGTACAGTGTATCTGCATATCTTTAAATAAAATATACCGAACAATGGGGAATAAAAAAAGGAAAGTAAGAACTTTGAATTATTTTCTGTTTTGCATGCAGCACTTGTAAAACAGAGATTATTTTCGTCAAAGGTTCAATACGTGTTTCATATATTGTCATATTTTCGAACTAATTTTATATTTTAAAAATTTTGCATTTGCTGCTTATTGGAAACATTAAGCACATTAAGTCTCCCCACATTAAGCAATATTTTTGAAAATCAAAAATTATGTTTCAACTATTTTATGATTATATAAATCCTATCAAATACCCGAATGTCTTTTTGAGTTAATTTAGTCGTAAATTTAACATATGCGTAAGAAAGATTTTTCATTTCGTAATTTCGAGCGATGGATATACATTTTGTAAACATAGTGAAAAAACCCTGTAGAAATCATTTAATGCAGTGTTTCAAACTTCAATGTCAACCTAATTTCAATCATAATTTTCATCGCGCCCCCTCCGTGTATAAATGTTGAATGCATTAATGCAATACTATAACGCTAAAGCTACGACTTTAATGGCTAAAACGTACAAATTATCAAAATAAATATTAAGTTTATACATAATTTTAGCGACAAACCCCATGGAAATCAAGAAAATTTTCAATGTTTTTAACTTATAGTATTGATAAATAACCACTATCAAATACATTCTAAAAGTACAGATACATTTATAAGTATATTTTATCAGTGTAAATGTGCTTCAGAATGTATTTTGTATCGGTTCTTTTCTCAGTAAATTTTAATAGTTTTAAGTAATCTCTTACTTCGACTTTTCGATATGCTCGCGCCCCTTCGCAGGGTTATCACTCCCTAGTGCGCCCCACAGTTTCTGAGGAACACCGATTTGTGTTAAAAATCAGCATAATAAGACCTCGAATCACATTATTTTTATCCATCTAAATTAGTTGCAACCTCAAAATTGGAATGAGCTTCTGTAATTCAATGATTGACCCCCTTATGCCACCAACAGTATATATACGTCTGGATCAACAGGTGCGTTAAATGCCCAGTAGACTTATATATACGTCTTTCCAAAACAAGATTCTTTTTCTTCGCTCTGCTGTCAGTAAAACTATTCCGAAGGCTTTGGATGCAATAAGATAATCTCATTAGGGTTTGTGAAGGATTTATTTACTTAGTAAAACAAAGCTTTTGTTTCTACCTTTTTCCACCGCCAATACCCCGCTTACTCGCGCTTTATGTGAAAACGGTAGCACTGTGGGAGCGAATCGCGCAACTTTAAATCAGCAATTACGGAAAGCAAAGCTAACCCGCACCTAAACATTATTTAACCCGTTTTTACAAAAGCTTGCAAACCACGCAAGATTTTCCCTTGAAGCCACCATTAGAAGTATAGCATCATGCCTCCTTCTTCCTCATTATTCCCCAGCAAATGCTTATATATATTAACGTCGCACTTATAAAGCAACACGAAGATGTTAAGTAACAGGACCCGTACGTCGATCCACGCTCAAGCGACGAGGACTACATCTGAACCACACCCTCTCTCCAAACTTCCCCTTCCACATTAAAGGGAGGTCTTTGTGCTACAATAGATTTAACGCGCTTACCTCAGCCTCTACACGGTGGGTATCCAGTGGTAAAGGCCGCTGTGCGGCGTTGTTGGTTTGTCACTGGCCTTGTAAGCCTAAGGTTCCGGGTTTCCAATCCTCACCTAATTTGCGGATTTTATGCGATGCGGAAAATCATCAGTGATGTTGTATGATTATGTGGCATGTAAGAGACATTCCTAGAGTGCCTGTTTGGCTGGTGCTGCTGGCAAAATCAAATTAAGCTAGAACAAGTTCGCATTTCGCCCAGAGCCTGTGCTCCCTGGAGAGGAAACTGGGCGTCAAAATTACTTGCGGGTGCTCTGACGCTTATATGGTGCCGCACTGCGTCGTACGCCCTGGGGAACTGCACAGGGTTCAACGGTGTAAAAAATACCAATACACGTTTCCCCATTAGAAAAGAAAAGTATTCCCAGATATTATTAGGTTTCAAGCTCATGATATAGCCAGCCAATGAATTCATGACGTCATGATCACAGCCCGTACATCGCGGCCACGCATGATTCTCACACGACTTCTGTGGAATCAGGACCTGAAATACCGACACTGTGGAACTCATGACCAACTATTAGATTACTTGAAGATAGTTGTGTAAGATAATAGTGGCTTTATCTCAAATTACCTTAGTTAGACCTCAATGCTCTCACGTGTGATTTAGAGTGGAAGTTTGGAGGTTGAAGTACCAATTCAAACGTTATTGAATTCCTACTATTAAATTACACTTCTATATATATATTATTATCTTGTACAAATTTTTCAATTGTCAATAAAATACTTTATTCATCTAGTCAAGTTCAAATGCATTTTTTAAACTTGTAGTGGATGACACTTGTTGTTAATACAGTTTTTCAAATATTAATTCATGAATTAAATTTATTTTTAATTTTAAATTTATTCTTGCAATATATCTGACGAAGATAGATTTATCTGCAACAGATGGCGCCAGTAAATTTTGATCTTAATGCTGAATCGAAAACGAGACGAGGCCCCATTGGGCTGAGTTGCTGGCACGGGCCCTGTTGACCCATACCTTAAGACGTCCCTGAACATATGTACTACATTGTTTAGGTATTTATCGTAGCGGGCGTGACTGTTTGCCTGATCTCGTCAAAGATTGATTCCGCCTACAATTGCAATCATTGGGTAGTAACGGATTTGATTTCGTCATCGTCCTGGAACTATTTTACATCAAGAAAGTATTTTAGGTGCTTGAATAGATGAAAATCACTTAATGTGAGATCCAGTTTGTAGGAGGAATGGTGAAAAATTTCCCATCGTCCCTCCGTAACATTTCGTGCTCATTATCATGTCCTTTATTAAATTGCTACACCCACTTTCTGTCCATGGAATCGCCCATTGTATTGGGTCTGTTCACTTTATAAATTTGTCAGAGAATTTTACAAACTTTAGTGTTCTTCGTATTAAAAAATTGAGTGACCGAGATCGTACCTCACATGTGATGGGATTCTCGATTGCTTTAAGCATTTTAAACTTTCCCCAAATTAACGATGTATAAAACAGCTATCTGAAAGTACTTTTCCTTGCATGTTAACTCAGTAGAAAACAAGCGTATGCTTCAACTAACGAAGAGTGTTCCGCGACAAAATGCAAAGCGTAACTTACTTTCTAGATTACCTCAGTTTCAAATATGTGTTTTGGCTCGAGGTCCCCATTGTGGATGCTGGAACTTCCGGAGTGTTGCTTCTTTTTAAAAGGTTTGAATTCATTAGTAATCTTTACATCACAGAAAAGCCATACATTGCAAGCCATAAAAGCAAATAAATTTGTTAAATTAAATAATGTCACATTTATTGAATTCATTTATTGTGCTAGTCTCATATTTTCTATAGATGCAAGAACATTTAATTTTATAATTAGTTTAAAGAGGCAAATGTACCCTATCACACTTTTCAAAATTGTTTTTGAAATTAGAAAGGAAATGCTTGCTGATATTCTCATCACTGCTTGTATATTAATATCAGCCAATTTTTATCTATATTTACTCTTGTTGATCCTCATGCAAGAAAAACTTTGCTCACAAATATATATTGGCCGAAATATAAAGAAATTTCTCTATATATTTAGTTTTCTGTCTGTCTTGGTGGCCCGCAAAAAATTCTCTTTGCGTGTCGCTATTTGCCCACTCCTGTTCGAATAATATTGATAAAATACACTGGAATGCCAATGAATTAAGGATACCTACTTAGTAACGAGCTGGGTCTCCTCTGGCCTTGATAATGGCTGCCACACGACGAGGCACAGATTCAACAGGTTTCAGGAAACGTTCCACGGGAATGAGTTGCCAAATATTGGCTAAAGCTATCCATATCTCAGGAAGGTTTGTTGGTGCTGTGTGATGGTCTTTTATACCTTATTTTGAAACATCCCAAAGATACTCAATAGGATTTAAGTCTGGGATTCTAGGTGGCAGAAAAGTCGGAGGAAGGCTGACCCAACAGCCAGTAGCCAACTAGAACTTATGAGAGGTATAGTTGTTTTGCTGTAAAACTCCACTACCGAAAGAATAACAGAACAAGATGAATGAATAGAGGTGATCACCTAGCAACTCTATGCACTGATTGCATTGAGGGAGGTTGGTACACGCACCAAAGATCCCACATAGTGCCACGAAAAAACACCCCAGACCATTATTGAGCCATCGTGCCTTTGTACAGTTCCAAAATGGCAAGGAGGATCCATGGCTTCATGAGCCTGACGCGATATTCTCAACTTCCCGTAGGCATTAAGTAATCGGAATCGAGGCTCATCACTCCATGTTACTCATTTCTAATCCTCTACACTCCAGTGTCTGTGCTCGCTTGCCCAGGCAAGACTGCAGCCCGATGGCGAACATCGAGCAATGGTACTCTCGTAGGTCCGAAACTCATACGGTGAAGCGAATGCAGCACAGAGTCCATTTAATGACTGTACTACTGGCACCGTCATTCAACTGGGTGGTAATCTGAACTAGTGTTTGGCTTCGCTGGCTACGTACAATACGTCTGAGCCGTCTGTCACCTAACAATGTCAAGGCTAATTGTCCTTTGCAGTTTTCCCTATCGGTAGTTTTTTTGTCCATCATCCACCATCCTTGTCTTCTTCTTTTGACACTGTTGACCATGCATATCCTAGCTGTCTGGCGATTTTGGAAATTGGATGGCCCATGCGTCGCGCATTTACGATTTGTCCATGATCGATGGCGTCTAAATCAGACAGTTTACCCATTCTGGCAATTCCAACAACTAATTCAGAACAACTACAGTTCGCGCTATATATGCAGTTACCACAGCGCCCTCACTTGCGCCTAAATGATGCGCATCGCTATACAATTCGCATAGGCCTTGCTATCCCTAATTCAGTGGCACTTCAGTGTACTTCTGAATAGAGTTTTATTCAGCTCAATGAAACATCGATGTGAAGTTTGAATGAAGAATAAAGACAACTTCACTAAGCTCTGATAACTCACTGTTATCATCAGTATCTAATGAGTATCAACAGTTATTGCAGCATAACTTTTTTTGCGTTGCAAATATTTAAATTCTTTTTTTGTATTGAATTCGGTATTAAATGTTCTTTAAAATGATATAAAATACTTTGCATTTAGTGCAATGCAAAATTTTCTATAAGCATACACACTTAAAAAACATAATTTAAGAAAGTGTCCACAATTTTGCCCATCATTGTATATTAGGCAGATTGTAAATTAATAGTAGGAATTTCGAAAAATACCAAGGCATTGAGGTCTTTATCTCTCTAATGAATCATTCTAATTCTATCGCAATCATAGAGTAATACAGTTGATTAAAAACGTAGACATACTTTTCTTTACCTTTATTAATAAACTTTATGAGAATTTATAGTATATTTTTTCTAGAAATAATTATTTGCGTTTTCCTCGTAATTACACAAGCAATAATAAAACGAGTTGCAGTATTCTTAAAAATAATAACTACCAGTGTCACGATAAATAGAAAAGTTCAGTCGGCATATTTCTTAATATCTCAGGAGACACATAAACTTCATTTCCCCCTTGAGAGGTAATTAATTTTTTTTAATTAAGTAGATTCTTTTTAGCATTGCATTTTTAGCGTAATTATTTCTTTTTCAATATCCATCGTGAAAAATAATAAGTTAAATCCTAATGTGAGAAAAAAGAAATCTGTTAGGAAAAGAATTCAAACAGTGGGTCGTCACGTCATGTTGTTATAATACAAAGGGAAATGTAATTTTTAATCAGAGAATATTTAATACCTGCATTCCAAGTTCATGACGATTGTGTTTTTATATTAATTGAAGAAGTTTCGAGTTGAGATTAGTTGTTTTTCTTTAAAATGGAAGCTTAAGATTTCAGCGTTGTAAATTAAAAATTTGAAATCGGACTAAAAAAATATTAAGAGCAAATGATAATCGCGCGCGTACAGTGTATCTGCATATCTTAAATAAAATATACCGAACAATGGGAATAAAAAAATAGGCAGAACTTTTGAATTATTTTCTGTTTTGCATGCAGCACTTGTAAAACAGGAGATTATTTCGTCAAAGGTTCACTACGTGTTTCATATTGTCATATTTTCGAACTAATTTTATATTTTAAAAAATTTTGCATTTGGTTAAGCTTATTGAAACATTAAGCACATTAAGTCTCACATTAAGCAATATTTTTGAAAATCAAAAATTATGCTTCAACTATTTTATGATTATATAAATCCTATCAAATAATTCGAATGTCTTTTTGAGTTAATTTAGTCGTAAATTCTTAACATATGCGTAAGAAAGATTTTTCTTATTTCGTAATTCTCGAGCGATGGATATACATTTTGTAACATAGTGAAAAAACCCTGTAGAAATCATTTAATGCAGTGCTTCTCAAACTTTCAATGTTTGTAACCTAATTTCCAATCATAATTTTCATCGCGCCCCCCTCCGTGTAATAACAATGTATTGAATGCATTAATGTACTATAACGCTAAAGCTACGACTTTAATTACAAACTGTACAAATTATCAAAATAAATATTAAGTTTTATACATAATTTTGTGTATGACAACCCTATGGAAATCAATAGTAATTTTTCAATATGTTTTTAACTTAGTATTGATAAACTAATTATCAAATACATTCTAAAGTACAGATACATTTATAAGTATATTTTATCAGTGTAAATGTGTCAGAATGTATTTTGTATCGGTTCTTTTCAGTAAATTAATAGTTTTTTTTAAGTAATCTCTTAATTTCGACTTTTCGATATGCTCGCGCCCCCCTTCGCAGGGTTATCACTCCCCCCTAGGGGGCGCGCCCCACAGTTTGAGGAACACTGATTTAATGTTAAAAATCAAGATAATAAGACCTCGAATCACATATTTTTATCCATCTAAATTAGTTGCAACTCAAAAATTGAATGAGCTTCTGTAATTCAATGATTGACCCCTTAAGTGCCACCAACATATATATACGTCTGGATCAACAGGTGCGTTAAATGCTCCAGACTTATATATACGTCTTTCCAAAACAAGATTCTTTTCTTCGCTCTGCTGTCAGTAAAACTATTCCGAAGGCTTTGGGATGCAATAAGATAATCTCAATAGGGTTTGTGAAGGATTTATTTATTTAAGGGGAAAATGTGCTTATTTCTACCTTTTTTTTCCACCGCCAATACCCCGTTTACTCGCGCTTATGTGAAAAACGGTAGCACTGTGGAGCGAATCGCGTAACTTTAAATCAGCAATTACGGGAGTTAAAGCTAACCCGCACCTTAAACATTATTTTAACCCGTTTTTACAAAGCTTGCAAACCACGCAAGATTTTTGAAGCCACCATTAGAAGTATAGCATCATGCCTCCTTTCCCTCATTATTCCCCAGCAAATGCTTATTAACGTCGCACTATAAAGCAACACGAAGATGTTGGCAACAGACCTCGTAATGTCGATCCACGCTCAAGCGACGAGGACTACATCTGAACCACACCCTCTCTCCAAACTTCCCTTCCACATTAAAGGGAGGTCTTTGTGCTACAATAGATTTAACGCTTACTCAGCCTCTCTACACGGTGGGTATCCAGTGGTAGTTAGCCGGCTGGGTGGCGTTGTTGGTTTGTCACTGGCCTTGTAAGCCTAAGGTTCCGGGTTTGACCCCCACCTAATTTGGTGGATTTTTATGATGCGGAAAATCATCAGTGGACATGTTGTATGATTATGTGGCATGTAAGAGATTCCTAGAGTGCCTGTTTGGCTTGGGTGCTGTTGGCAAAATCAAATTGCTAGAACAAGTTCGCATTTCGTCAGAGCTCAGGTGTCTCCCTCTGGAGAGGAAACTGGGCGTCAAAATTACTTGCGGCAGTTTCTATCGCTTATATGGTGCCGCACTAAAAAGTCATACTAGCTCCTGGGGAATGTACTAGGTCTACAACGGTAAAAATACCAATACACAGCCCCATTAGAAAAGAAAAAGTATTCTGTGATATTAGGTTTCAAGCTCATGATATGCCAGCCACGAATTCATGATCGTCATGATCATGAATTCGTGGCTATCGCGGCCACGCATGATTCTCAAGACACGACTTCTGTGGAATCAGGACTTGAATAGTTCGGACACTGTGGAACTCATGACCAACTATTAGATTACTTGAAGATAGTTGTGTAAGATAATAGTGGCTTTATCTCAAATTAATTTTAGTTAGACCTCAATGTTCTCACGTGATTTAGAGTGGAAGTTTGGAGGTTGAAGTACCAATTCAAACGTTATTGAATTCCTACTATTAGTTCACTCTCTCTCTATATATATACATATCTTGTACAAATTTTCAATTGTTAATAAAATACTTTTTATTCATCTAGTCAAGTTCAAATACATTTTTTTAAACTTGTAGTGGATGACACTTGTTGTTAATACAGTTTTTTCAAATATTAATTCATGAATTAAATTTTATTTTTTAATTTTAAATTTATTCTGCAATATATCTGACGAAGATAGATTTATCTGCAACAGATGGCGCCAGTAAATTTTTCTAACGAAGTAAGAATTGACTGTACATTTTTTTTTTATATTACTTGTTCTTGTGCTGATTGTTATCTAACAATAAGATTCAAAGTTTGCTGTCAACAGTCTTCAAAAAAATTTAAAGCAATCTAGGAAGGAATGACTGTATGTGACACGAAACTCTATATTTATTCTCTACAATGAATTCCGTCTAATACGGTGATAATTATAAAAATTGACCAGTTAATCCTTTTTAAATATTTTTTTTTTGAAATTTATTTTGTTATTTAAATAACTGTGTTTTTATACTGTATTTTATTTAACAGCTCAACCAAAGGATCCGATACACACAAAAGGAAAAAAAAACCCTCTTTTCTACGAAGGAAACTTGAATATAAAGTTAGGTTTATTTTATCTATTCAAACTACAAAATCTCTCTTCTCCAATAAAATGAAGTCTAAATAAAAAATATTATTCACATATAAAATACTGAAAAGTAAAGGAATGTAATTTATATAAGTTAGAATAAAGAAATATTCACGCAAAGTTTCTAAAACAAATAAGCAGGATTTATGAAAGGCCTTTCTAAAGAGCTACACAAAAAGCCACTTATTCGTAAAATATTCAAGCTTTCAATAGAATAGAATATATTTATTTTTTGAAAAAGTGAGTCATAAAAAGTACACGCTATGGACGACAAAATATTTGATAGCATTAAGTGTAGCATCAGTATGCATACTGATTATTTTTGTTCCTGTTCTTTGAATAAAAAAAAAAGGAGTTTAATATGTATCTCGGAAACAAGCAAATAAATAAATAATTCAAAATGTTTTTCCTTTTACCAAATTTATGAATAAAAATTGAATATATATACAAAATTTTGTATACAAATAAAGATTTTGTTTTAGTTTATTATATACAATAAATCAGATTTTAAAATGGCTGTTCGTTGGTAAATCAAGTTATGACAAAAAGTTTCCAAGGGTAAATAAATCCACTCTTCAAAAAGTACCGAAATTTAAGATTTTAAAAGGAGTCAGTATTCTAAATATCTTCGAAAAATCGATTTTGGGTTTTTGATTCTTCTAAAATCATCAATTCACGCTCTTCATAACGATGTAAAATATTTGCTAACATATAAATTACAAATATGTTAAAATAACTTTTGAATAGTAATCAGCTGACATATACCATACCAATGATCTTTTAAACGTGGTATGTACCTGCAGAGCCTCAAACTGTTTTAATTATTTGTTCATCAACACATTCATGGTAACTTTAACTATAACTGCATTATTTGTCTACCCATTTTTTGGAGTGTGAAATTTGCTTATTCATTCTTAATATTAGTGAATGTTATTCAAGTCTTTGAATGTTTTTTCAGTTCCTACTATTAGCTTAAAATCTCTATATATTTATTTATTTATCTTGGTGGAATTTTCAATCGTTAATTAAAAAATTTTAAAGCGCTCAATTAGCTTAAATTTTATATACATGATTATTTGGAAACAATAATAATTTAATTATAATTAAAAAAAATTAATTGATTAAACTAATTATTTAAAAATTAAAATCCCCCGTTGGTGACTTAGCGACATTTTTGGGCCCTTGTGTCATAAATTGAAAAGGTTTTTCCATTTTTTAAAGCTTTCAAAACAAATTTTAATAGCGATTTTTTTGGGATGACAATACGATATCAATAAAAATTTAAATAGAAATTAAATTACCACTTAATGTTGTGATTCTGTCATATGTATATAATATTTATATTAATTTAACTATTTAAAAAAAAGTAGCTAAATATTAAAAGTTTTCTTTGTTATCTATTAAAATTGACTAATTTTTTATATTACTTGTTAAGTTCATTTTTTGGAAATTAACATTTTGTTTTTATTTGGGTTGAAATTTTTCCCCTTTTGGTATTTAATATTAAAAAAAACTAATTTTACATCCAAAAGACGTCACCAATTTTAAAAAAATCCTTTTTACTGTGTTCAATGTATGTAAGCCCTTATATTAGCCTACAGTGGTATTTGTCGCTATTTAAATTTATAAATTGACTAAGTTAATACCTAATCCCCCTTATTTTATATGACCACACGAATTTTTCCCAAAAATGTAGAGGTACTTTCTTATTGGTGATAAGTTTTTGGCGTAATATATCAAAATTAATGAAAATTTAAACTAACATCAGTTAATACCGATTTTAAAAATCATGCCCAGAAAGGGGAATTTGATTTAAATGAAATTTTTCCATTATATGAGGAAAAAAAAAATGATTTTTTTAATTATTTAGGGGCAAATATATTTTCATTATTATTTAAGAATGATTGAATTAAAAAAGGGGGAAATGGATTGGGCCTTCAAGTTCTAAAAAAATTTATTCTGGGCAGATTTTTTTTTTCATTTTGTTGATGTTAGACTTAATTTAATTTTTCTTCACAATATGAAGAATCCAAAATAAAATTGATATTGGGAAGGGGACAAATTAAAACCGTAAGTTTTTTTTAAATAAATAGATGTCCACAAATGCCAGATATGAAACAATAGCGGAAAACTGTTTCCCCGGCCCTTTTTTCAAAACAAGAAAGATGACAGCATTGGGCGCCCTTTTATTTGGGGCTTTTTTTTGGGGAAATTTTTTGATTAAAACAAAGATACCCAAATACCCATATATTATCATTTTAATTTTAAAGGTGCAGAAGGTGGAGGAATGTTTTTGGGAAATTTTGAATCTCCTCAACATCCCGAGTTTTTCACCTCCCAATAAAAAATCACGAAAGCTATAAAACTTGTTTTTTTAGGAAAAAAAAACTTAGTTTATTGTCGAGGTTAAGGGGTTGGGATACTAGATAAGATTTTGTTGTTTTTTTTAAATTTTCCGGGACTTTACTAACCGTATTTTTTCCCAATTTTTGATTTATGTGGCCCCGGAGCAAAAGTGGTATAGATTTTTCCCGGGAAAACCGCCTTGCCCAAGGTTTTTCCCACCCCCAAAATACCCAAAGCCCCACCGTGTAGGGGCGATACGTTAAACCCTGTCGGGGGCTGAAACGTCCCCCCGTTGGTGTGGTGTGGTAGTTAGGAGAGAGGGGTCCCAAGCTCAAAAGGTGTCTCCACGTCACTTGACCAGGGGTTCAAAATTACGTGGTCCGTCCCAAAAAGCCCTCGTGTAGCGGGAACAGTGCGACGTTAATATTCCCAATTTAATCAAATCAATCTAATGGATTTATATACAAAAATGCTCTTAATAAATGGAGCATGAATTATTTTTAAAAAAACAAAAATTACCAAGTGTAAAAAAAAACTAAATTTATTTCTTTTAATTTTTTTATTATTAAAATTGTGGGGTGTGGGTGAAAGTGATTCGTACCCAGAATTTTTGGTTTGCATATTATCCGTCGACGGGTTTTTTGCCCTGGTCAAAAAACGTCCCCAAATGCCCACCATCGTTTTTTTTATTGTGTTCAAACATGAGTGGGAAGGTTCCACTATTAGCTATATTTTTTTCGCGGTATTTGGGGGGACGCCAAAATATTTCAATGATTCGGGATGATGTTTACAATCACCCAAAGAAAAGTCTTTTTTTATTTAACACTTCTTTTTTTCAATTATTAATCAATTTGGGTTTGATAAAATTAAAAAAATTTTTTAAAAAAAAATTTTGTAAAAATTTTTGTATAAAAACAGAAATTAATTATTTATATAAAGGTGGAGAAATATGTGTGCTGTTTTTAAAACCTGATGTTCACATAAAAAAGGTTTAAAGAAAGACATCCAAAACAAATTCCCAAATTTCTAGATGCTCTAATATTCCCTTTTAATTTTCTTTTTTTTTAAAAAGAAAAAATATTTTTTAAAAAATTTTTTAAAATTTTATTTAAATACTCAGTAAACAATCAATAATTTGCAAAAAAAAAAAATCAATCTTTTGTTTTGGGGAAAAAAAATTCAGTTTAAAAAAAATTAAAAATGTTCTTTTAAAAAAAAAACCCTTTTTTAAAAAAAAAGGGCAAAAAAAAACAATAAAAAAAAGCCACAGTTTTAGACATTTAAAAAAAAAAAACAAAAAAAGGGGGGAAGTGTCAAAAAAAAAAAGAAAAGTGCTTGTAGTTTTTGGTTTTTGGAAAAAAAGGAAGTCAAACCATTTTATTTTTTCGATGAACTTATACTTACTTGTTCATGCAGATTTATTATAGAAATGAAAAAAAAGATCAATTTTTTATGTGTAAAAAAAAAGAAATTGTCTGTTGAAAGGCGAAAAAAAAGATTATCTCATCTACTTTTGTAAAAATTCCTGAAGTAATTATTTTTTTTAAAAATTTATATTTTCCCAAGAAATTGGATTTTCTAAATCAGAATTTTAAAAAAATAACCTTTTTTTTAAAACCTTTTTTTTTTATTTAAACTTAGAGACTAAAACTAATATAGAAAGAGTAAAATTGAAATTTGCATACCAGATGTTTCATACAAAAAAATGGGTTATCAATAATATAACATCAAATAAACAAGAATCATAGCTTTTAATATGCTTTATTAAAAAACAATTAATCAATTCAACTGATAAGGTTTTCAAAAAAGATTTTTTAGGGAAAGTCTCAATATGTATTTAAATTATTTTTTACATTTTTTTTAAAAATATATTGAAGTACTTTTTGAAATTGTTTTTTATT
>BMAV01007067.1:0-120957 GCA_019973955.1 Trichonephila inaurata madagascariensis
CAATCTTCTGTAATTTTTATCCCTTCTCCAAATCAAAGTTTTTCAAACTTTCGCAAGATTCGAAGTAACAAATTTAATAGTAGTTGATTGTCAATTTAGGGTTTTAGAGCATTTACCACTTTTTATTGCATTTATAGAAACTACTGATCCCTCTAAAAATAAAATTGGACACATGCTAAATTTAGGTATTTCGGCATAAAAATTTTTATTTCTAGGGACGCGTTCTATCCATGTAACCACTTCTAAGTATACTTCTATTCGAACTATTGCTTTACTGCCCACGCATATAATTGCCTATTCTAATTTCTACAACTCATATTACGCTAATTACCATCTGCACGTCAGTCTTACCACTTCCTATAACTCGAATTCCTTTCATTTTGCCTGCCATCAAATTTCGAATCATAGGTAGTACACACATGTCTTTACTCAAATTTGGTTAAATGCGGAAAAAGCTGGGTTTTACTCGTTGTGGGTTTATAACATCAACAAAGTAAGCCACCTGTGTGGATAATCTCATCACTATGTGATCTATAAATCCCACCTCCATCATTTTCAAATTAACGAATCCTGGTAAAATTTCGAGTCAAATGGCTCACTTTGAAAAAATTCTAAGGAGAAAAATATTTTGGTATTTGTGACAACGCCGAGCAAAACTATCGGAACAATGGAAACAATGAGTTAATTTGGAATACAATGACTTTTGATTTAAGGCTGTTTTCTGGAAAATTACGAGACCACTAACTAAACGTGAAGCATATTTTCAGATAGAAAAATGACCCAATTTCCATGGAAAGTTGCAATATTATAACTCATACCTCTGTTAACAATATAGTGTTTTTAAAAATTTCAAAATATTCCGTGAATACTTTTTTTTTTTTGTTTTAATATGTGAAGGCAAAGCCCGTTTAACATTACGGTATAGGATAACAAATTGCGAAACACATTTTATACAAGAAAAAATGAATCAATTCGGTTAAAAATTGGAAGTATGATTAAAAAACACTGCTGATTAAAGGATAGTGAAGCCAGAATATCATTTTAATTTTTCATTTCTTTTACATCTCAAAAAAATGTTTCACACACAAATCCGGGTTCTAATCTTTAACATTAACAGAAAACAGCCTTAATTGGACTTTCGAAAAGCGCCATATATATTCAAGATCAGCGTTGAATTTTACAAAAGTACACCAAGTTTGGTGAGAATCGGTGGATGAAAAAAAATGCATCAATCGCACAAAAATCCAATATGCAGTGCAGAAATCACCTCGACGTGCACTAAGTACTATAATGTTTCAGACGCGATGCTCAATACGATATTTGATTTAAAAGTTTTTTAGTGGTGTTTTCTGAGTTTTTATTGATACGACCTAATTTTCCCATAGAAATACACTGCTGGCCACTGTAAATGCAACACTAAGAAAGACAAGAGATATCACAACAAAATTTATTATGTAGATAACATGTTTTGACCAAGTATCAAATGATTAAATTTATAGACTTCTGTGAAGTGTGGCTCCTGCCAGAATCAGTACCCAGAGTAAACGCCATTGTTGGAGATCACCGCTGCCACACACCTCGGCATTGATTCAAAGAGACTTTGGATGTGCTCTTGGGGTACAGAACACCAAGCAGCTTCCAAACGTTGCCAAAGTTTATCTGGTGTGGCAGCTGGGAGTGTAATCTGGGTCAATCGTTGAGCAACCATGGACCTCATGCTTTCTATCGGCGAAATATCCGGAGAGCAAGCCGACCAGGGAACATTTGTACAATGTGTGCCACGTGTGGTTGCGCATTATCCTTCTGAATTATGACTGTGGCGAAGCCCTGATGGTAAGGAAGGATAACTGGCTACAACACCTCGGAGATGTAGCGCTGGGTCTTTAAAGTACCGGCAATGAGTACTAAAGGAGTGCGAGAGTGATATCCAATACCGCCCCATACCATAATACCCGTTGCAGGGCCAATGTGGCGGTGTATAACGCAGCTGTTCAGCATCCTCTCTCCACGGTGTCTCCAGACTCGAATCCGACTATCGTGGTGTTGCAGACAGATGCGTGACTCGTCAGCAAAGACAACTTCATTCCATTCTGCCTCCCACATCCTTCCTTCATCGCGCCAATGGCGGCGGAGACGTTTGGAGTTCTGCGTCAAGGGTAGACCAAGCAATGAATGTATTTTGGTCAGACCACTCTGCTGTAAACGGCCTCGAATGGTACGCGCAGACACTGAATGATGCGTTACAGACTCTGTGTACTGTGCTATAGTTCGTGATGTGACTGAGCTATCCGTCACTGCCATGCGAACAATTTTACTATCCTCACGTGAAGTGGTGCACTGAGTTGGATGCGATCGACCACGTCAATCCATCGTACCCTCCTGCATCCAATGGCCACATATCCGCATTACAGTTGTTTGGTTTCGTCCAACAAGACTACCGATTTCCCTGAAAAATAATCCACAACATTGGTAGGCTACTATTCTTCCTCTGTCAAACTCGGATACTTGATCAAAAGCTGATCACTGTTTTCTACAAGACATAAATGATCGTTTTTTGAAAAAACCACAAGAAAAATACAATTGCCGAACTTGAAATCGTCGAAATCTCTAAGCCTTAAATAGCGCTTTGGGGTGGCACCACAGGCGCGCATGATGTGTGTCTGCGCTGAAATTCTAATTGTTTGCATATCTCACCTCCACAAAAGCATGTTGTAAATTTCATGTTGTTTGCCTGCTTCTTTCAGGGTGTTGCATTTACGGTGGCCAGCAGTGTACATTTCCCAAGTACAATATCTCGCTTTCTAATAATCGTGGAATGAAATCAAAGGCATAATTAGTACTCGGGGCGAAGTTCCTGTTCGAATAACAGCAGTAATTTAAAAATTTGCCTGTAAGTTTCATTTCCAGCACGTATGCTAATGGAGGATTTATTTTATAAAAGGGGCTCTTTGATTTTAAAGATAAAGTTAATGAAATTTTTCGAAATATAAACCAGACTAATATCTTATGCGATTTCAACAAACGATGCCTGAAGTCGGAATGCACCTGACCTAGTTTTCTTAGAAGCATAAAATTCGGTCCCACATTAAGCACCGCTGTTGCAACCCTGAGGTTGCAGGTATAGTTTGGGTCATTAAAGAAGCTGACATTGATATAAAAATAACTACTTTTATTTCAGACTAATCAATTTATGATTAGTTCACAATAACATTGGGAGCAACCTTAAATAATTTCCTAATTTAAGCTTATAAATTATCAAAAATACACTTATCTCGTGATCCTCCTGTATAACACTTTTCAGCTCATTCCTAAACTTCTACAGTCTCCTCTTCAAATCAGCTTCTTGAGTATTTCTATTTCTCCGAACGGCAGTTATAACGGAATGATAACTTAAGAACAAACACCTTTCTTCTAATGATTAATGATTAGCTACTCACACACACACCCGATTAACTTTAACACACCCCCTGTCTGGATTTAAATAACATTTACATTATTATAAAAACAAATCTTCTCTACGGAAGGTGGCTCTGAACTCAAACCACAATTAAAGAATGATTTTCCCAAGAGGATTGGTTGAAGAACCGCGTATAGTGCCCGTCAAAACCTTTTATATATAATTTATTACAATAATACCTCAAGTTTTTCAACATTAGATAGATAGTATGAAAGCTAGCATTTGTTTCGAAAATTTAAATGCATTTTATCAGTTTATTTGATTTATAACATATTCATAAACAAAATGTCTAGTTTTTAAGCAAAAATTTTTTCAACCAAGAAACTTAAAAAAATTGTTAATTTCAAGGTTATTTTACTAAAGCTATTTTTCGTGATCTATTGATACTTAAAAGTGTTTCTTAAAAATTTACAAAACATTAAAATTATACTATTTAATTACGTAAAACATCGATTATGGGGCAACCGTTAAATATAATTCTTAATTTGATATTTACTATTAAAACATATCAACTTTTATTAATTTTTCTACTTACTTTCAAGTACCAGTATTTGTACTATTTTCAGAACTGCAGTAAATGGTGCTTCTTTCAGAATGGAAATCTTGTTATTTGACAATACGACCTCCCTCAAATGAGGCATATCGGAAAATATGTCATCTGGTAAAAATTCTATTTGATTGGACCTGTGAAACAGAATATATTCTTTGTTAAAACACACACATGTTTATGACTTCAATATGTATATTTTTTGTTCAAAATATTGAAATATCATCAAGTTTTAATAACTAAAAAAATTTATTTAATCAGATGTACAAATAAGAGTGTTAAAACATTCACCTTCTTATCTGGTGCTATTATTTATGATTTGTTTGAGACAGAGTTATATATATATTTATATATATGTAAGGAAGAGTATTAACTTAGTTTCAAACAATTAATTCAAATGTTTTAAATTATCAATATATTTCGATCGCGAGTAAGAGATGGCGACCCCAACCAAACCAAATCAAAAATCTAGAGAGATTTCAATATCCAAATCCATCTCTACAATTTCCAAAGAAAGAATTCGTGCGCGATGACGTCAGATGCCATACATCCCCTCAGCTATCACTTTTACGCTACTATGAACGAATAAAATTCGAACTCCCTTTTAACTCATTCGTTTTGAAAACAAGGAAGAACCCCACCTTCATTAGGCTTAACCATGTTTGGCATCCTCATCTCAAAGGTGAATCCTGCTCTCTTTTCAAACCATATTTTATCTTATTTGTAAATAATTAAATGTTGCAAATGGCGTGATAATTAATTTTCTTTATTTTAATGAATTAATTGTTTGTTTAACTTGGTTACAATGCTTTTTTTTGTTCAAAAATTCACTTTGCCCATAAACACCGTTCCCCCATAGGTATGTATACATCCAGGGGAGACATATATATGTTATCTCTGGGTTCTTTGGGGGCCAAGATTAAGGGCAACTCTTTACCAACCAAAACCCAAGAAGCGAAACGTGAAGCTGAAATGCAAATGAGATAGCTTTTAAATAACAGGTTTGAGTAAGTCGTATGGCAATTTGGGGAATGTTATGTGATGATTGATACAAGCGTGAATTGACAGCCTGTAGAAGTTACCTTGAAGATTAAGCCGTTAGGTCAAGGTGCATACCATTGCACGCGCGCCCAGACGCCTCTTCATAGGATTAAAGTTACGATCAAATCAAGGTAGGATTGACTATTTGATATTAAGACTTGTAATATTATTAGAAGTGAGATCAGGTGGGTTAGATATTGATAGTGGTCCAAGTTATGCGATTCGGTATAACTATTATTGTGTGTTTGTTCTTAGTAGATCCTGTCATAAATAATATTATCTAAATTGTTAGAGGTTTAAGTTTCATTCTTAATAAAGTCATATTAAGAATTTAAAAATGTCTGTTCCTTTTGTAAGCCCTACACCTCTAGCTCACGCGGATAACCAAAGAAACTGTCATCCTAGGGGGGTCCCAGAATAATTAGGTATTTTATAAAATAACTAGACAAGTCTCAGTTAATAATAGATTAAGAATTTCATACTTTTCCTAGTTCTTTAAAAACAAGTAGGAATTCCATGAAATAACTAAGGATAGACCATTAAAGTGAGCTAAATTAGCTAAATTATAGTTAATTAATAGCTAAAATCTCTTGAAAATATATTTTATCCCTTTTTTACGGATGAATAATTGATAAATAATAAGGGAAAGCAGATATTATATAATTTATTATATTTCTCCTATTGCTATTAGTTAAACAGAAAAGGGGGAAAAAGAATATATGTTGGAAAATAGATTATTTTTAAATATTATCAAACTGTTGCTTCATAAAAACATTGTGTAAACTTTTTAAAATAAAAATGTAAGAGAATATTAATTAAAATTTTATGAGATACCTTTATTTTGCTTTTCATTATTTATCAGAGCAAGGATTGCTGTGATGACATTTTGGATTGAAATTCTTATTATTTTTGAAATAAGCACATTGTTTAGTATTACACATTTGTTTCACACGAGCACTTTTTAAATCTTTGTCCAGTACCGCAACTTTGAGCTGTTGCATCAGATCGAAGTGTCTATATTTGGAACTTCTTCGATGGAAATAAATTCTCGCTGACATATTCTGAACTGATATCTAGAGTACAATTGTTTTATTCTTCCCAATGTAGCTAGAACCAGGTTCAAAGAGCTTTCGAGTGTCGTGTTTCATACTTTAACGATCAAGTAATCGTTATTCTATAGAATACCGAGTTAAATCGTAGAATTCAGTAATTTTGTATACTTTAACTGACTGATCTAGTTATTACGTGAAATACCTAGTTATTCGTTGAAATAACGAATTTCACACTTTAACGATTACACACACACACTCACTCATATATATATATATATATATATTTTGTGTTTTTGTTTGTGTGTGTGTGTGTTTGTGTGTAGTATAGTGTGGTGGTAGTGTGGTGACGGATCTGATTAAACGAGCACTTAACAAGGACCTAGTTGGTACCTCTCTCCGGAACCCTTTACACACTATGCCAACGCGTCGACATTGAGCCTCGACAGACATAATATGACTCAACCTCTTTACGTATAGGGTCTTCATTGGCCCTGAGACACGAACCAGCGCGATGAAGCTTAAGTCTATTTCAGCGATTCTGAAACATTATATATTCAAATTCAATTTTAATCGTGTCCCCCTCCCTTCCATACAATAACAATGTATTGCATTCTATAATAGTGAGCCTTGAAGCTAAAGTTACAATACGATTTTGAATATTAACCATGCAGATTATCGAGTATGAATTCTTGTATATAATTTTATATATCATAAGCCCATGGGATTATTCATAATTATTAGACTTTGCTTAATTTATTTAATATTATTAAATTATCAGACACATTCTGCATTACTGTAACATTTATAAATGTGTTACATCAGTATAAATGAGTATTTTTTTATATCAGAATGTATTTTGATTTGCTTTCTTTCGGTAAATTCATAATTTTTTAAACAATCTTTTATTTTCGACATTTTGATATGCTAAAACCATCCTAGAGGGCGGGCCTCACAGTATGAAAAACGCTGGTCTGATTATAAAAATCCAGCGCAATAGAATTTTGTATAGTTTACTGAAATATTATGACATAGGCGCAATAGTTCAATACTTGTTACTTTGATTACTAGAATTTAGATTATATTGTATAAATTTGAATTATAGATTTGATAAAAAAAATTAAATTATTTTAGAAATTTCGTGTTGATGTGGACTCATAAGATGACTTTATAACGTTTGAATATTTTACCTTTTGTATATACATATCCACGGAGAAGAAAATAAAATTTAAAACATATTAAGGTATCCGACTACTTTCGGAATCGTGTTTTTGTAAAATCTTACAAACGAATATTTCTTTTATAATTTAGTGTCACTTAGATTAGAATACACGTATAAAATTGATTTTTAAAAACATTATTACAATAAAAAAATATTTAAATGTATTATTTTGGCAAAAATTTTACATAGAATTAACTATTTTCAAAAAATTCAGTTTTTATGAAAAATGCTTGTATAATAATAATATTTTGCCTATTTATAGCCCATACCTTTGTACAAAGCCTAAACCAGGATTTTTGAAACTTAGAAGTTGATTTATCCGTATTTTAATGCACGTACTGGAAAATGTTTTTTTTTAAAAAAACACCGATAATTATTTCATTTGGTATTAACTTTGAAAATAATGTGAATTATTCAAATATCGTAGTTCAGGATTTTTGAAAAAGTCTTAGCTATATATAAGCAAAATATTATAAATATAGAAGCATTTTTCATGAAGGAAGAATATTTTGATAAAAGTATGTACATTTTTTGCCAAAATATTGCATTTAAATAATGTTTTATTGTAATAATATTCTTAAAATATTTGTATACTTGTATTCTAAAAAAATATCCATTTGTACGCTTTTGAAAAATCACTGTTTCAAACGTAGTTGGATACCTTAAAACTCTATGAAGTTCTTTAAAAAAAAACAATTTTTTTTTTATAAAACTCCAAAATTTTTTAGGTTGTCTTCGGTTAATGTTAAAGAATAGGACCCAAATTCGGAATATTTTTTCAGATATAAAAGTATTTAAATGTAAATATTATATTCTGGCTTCACTATATTGCAGAGAATCACTTATTTTGTCATACTACTTATTGTTATCCAAATTGACACATTTTTTTTAACAAAATGTGTTTCGCATTTATTTTCCTATACCGTAATGCTAAATGAGCTATCCCTTTACATAATAAAATGAAAAACTGATTATTTATGAAATATTTTGAAATCTTAAAAACACTATATCATAAATAAATGTATGAGTTACAATGTCACAAATTTTTATAAAAATTTAGGCATTTTTTTCTGTCCGAAAATGTACTCCGCGTTAAATTCACGCTGTCGTACATATGGCGAAAACAGCTTTAAAGGAAAATTTTTAAACCAAAAATAGGACCATTTTGCACGAAAAAAGAAATGAGGTACTTACTCAAAATTAAAGCTTTGGATTGCTGCTGGTTTAGCGAACATGCTTCTTTTCAAAATTTTTATCGTTGAATTTCTTATATGCAATTCAGACAGAGACTTCAAGTTTGCAAAAACACTTTTTCCTAATTTTGCTGTGTTTGTTTTAATCATGAAAAGGGAAGTTAATTTGGGGCTAACATTAGTCTCAAAATCCTTTTCTAGAGTTATTACTTCTGTATGAAATAATTTCAAATCGTCTAATTTATTAAGATTTTTAAACAAATTCCATTCTATACCACGGGCAATGTGTACATCCATCAGCCACATTTCACTCAAGGAATTTTTGATTGATGGGGGTTTATCGAATAGAGAAACAAATGTTGAATTATAAACTGCCAATATTTCAAATTTCTCGGATATTAACGCAGATGTTGGTAAGTACGTGAAAGACGAATCAGCCAATAAAAATCTTCTAAATTTCATTCCACCTGTTTTATCGACCATGTCGGATATAAATTCCGGTTTTTCGATATTTAGACAGAATATGGTTGGTTGTATAAAAACTTCACATATACATGGGAGAATAAGTTTTGCCGGAGGGCAGTCGTCTCCTAAGACGTAGTTCAAGTAAACTATAGCAAAGAATGAAAAAAATTCAGCAGTAAATGTTTTGAAGAACATTATTTTAGATTTATATGATCTACAAAATTAATAAATGGTCGTTGAGGAATTTCAAAAGCAGAGTAGCAATCACTGATAAAACCAGACACACAGCAGAGTTTTAAGAAATAAGTGGCGAGACGCATAAAAGGCAATCAAAAATAAATCTATTTATCAAGAAAAAAAGTGTAGATGTTTTCATTTTTCTGCATATCTTTTAATATAGAAATCGTGTTTCGTGTAATGTGTTTTCAACAGGATCAAGTTTCCAAATCGAATTATGTTGATATTGCAGTAGCACTGATTTTTTTTTTTTAAACTAATATTATTACGTGCATTACCTTCCAACAATATTTTTAAAATTTTACTACATGTGGAAAGTTGATTTAATTTCAGCTTAGTAAACACTTGATCTGCATTATATGTTATTATTTTTTAAAACTAAATATAAATGAGATGGAAAAAAAATACATCAAAAAATTTTTCTTTTGATCATCATATTTTCTAATTTGTTTCATGAGTAAAATGTTTCGAGAAGGAAAAAAAAATGTCTACTATAATATAATATTGTAATTCGTATATTTTATACTAATGTGCATGTAATCATTGTTTTTTTTCTTATTAATACTTCACAAATCTGAACATTTTCGATTCTTAAAGTGTACTTTATTTAAAACTTTTCATATTATTTGGCACCTTTTTTCGTTTAAAAATCGAATGAATTTTAAAAAACACACACTTTTATCAGACAAAGCCTTAGAAAAATAATTTATTTTAATAAATGTAAGAGATTGAGACATTTTGGTTGAAATTGATAGTTCCGAAAAACAATTCAATTGTCTGACAGATCATAATACTCACTTAAGACCTTACATTAAGTTTTTAAATATATGTTATATAATGCCTGTTGAAATACAAAAAAAATAATAATCCAAAATATTTTTTTAAAAAAAAGCAATTTTATGAAATTATAAAAAATTTTATGAAAAAATGAGACTTTAGAATGTATTTTAGCATAACAATTATCAATTGTTTTATAAATAATAAAAGGAGTACTCACTCGAAATCAAACTTCTTGATTGCCGCCGGTTTGGCAAACATACTTCTCTTTAAAATTTTTATCGTTGAATTTCTTATTTGTAGAACAGACAGTGACTTCAAGTTTGCAAAGGCATTTTTTTCTAGCTTTACTGTTTTTGTACAAACCATAAACAGTTTAGTTAATTTGGGGCTGACATTATTCCGAAAATCTGTTCCTAAAGATGTTGCATCTGTTTGCATTAATTCCAAATCTTCTAGCTTACTAAGGTTTTTAAACAAAGTCCACTGCACACCACGAGTAATATGAACATCCATTAACCATATCATTTTAAGGGAATTTTCGACTGATGGGGGTTTATCGAATAGGGAAACAAATGTTGTATTAAAAACTATCAACGCTTCAAATTTATCCGAAACTAATGCAGACGTAGGTAAGTACATCAAAGACGATTCGACCAAAATAAAATTTCTAAATTTCACTCCACTCGTGTTTTTAACAATGTCAGATATAATTTCTGGTCTTGTGATATTTTCGCAGAGTATAATTGGTCTATCTGTAACGTAACAAATACACGGAAGCAGAATTTTTGCCGGGGGGCAGTCGACTGCTAAAACAGAGTTGAAAAACAATATAGCAAAAAATGCAAGTAATGAGGCAAGAAATGTTTTAAGCAACATTATTTTACATTTATGTGACTTTCAAAAGCAATAAATGATTCTTAAGAAGTTTCAAAAGCAAAGTGGCAATCACTACTAAAGCGAGACACACAGCAAAGTTTTAAAATGCAAATAGTGAGACGCATAAAAGGCAATCAAATAGGAATCTATTTATCATGAAAAATGTTGATCTTTCTTTTTTCCTGCATATATCTTACTACAGAAAAAGTGTTTCGTGTAGTGTTTTTTTTCTTTCTTTCTTTTTCATGGGGTTAATTTTCCAAATCAAGTTCTGTCGATATTGCATTAGCACTTTTTTTAAACTAATGCTATTACGTTCATTCTCTTCTGATAGTGGTTTTAAAATTTAACTACGCCTGTGAAAAGTTGATAAAATTTCAGTTTAGTGAGCTTTATCTCTATTATTATGGGCAATTTTTTAAACTACAGTAAGACCCAGCTTAAGGTATCCGACGACGTTCGGAACCGGGATTTTAAAAAAGCCCATAAATGGATAATTTTCATGATATTTAGTGTCACTTAGATTAGAATACATGTATAAAATTGTTTTAATGACATTTTGACAAAAAAAGTATTTAAATACAATATTTTGGCAAAAAAATTAACTTAGAATAATCTTTTTTCAAAATCTTCTTTTGTAAAAAATGCTTCTATCACAATAATATTTTGCCTGTATATAGCTCAGAACTCTTTACAGAGTCTCAACTATGATTTTTGAAAAATTCACATTATTTTCAGAGTTACAACCCATTGAAATAATTATCGACGTTTTATTCTTAAAATTGCTCCCCTCAGTTGTCGTAAAATATGGATAAACCCACTTCTAATTTATATATTTCAAAAATTCTAGTTGAGCCTCTGTACAGAGGTTTGAGCTATATACAGGCAAAATATTATTATAATAGAAGCATTTTTCACAAAAGGAAAACATTTTGAAAAAAGATTATTCTAAGTTAATTTTTTTTTGCCAAAATATTGTATTTAAATAATTTTTCTTGTCAAAATGTCCTTAAAAAATTTTATACATGTAGTCTAATCTAAGTGATACTAAATCGTTACAGTTTCGCTTAGTATTGTTTCGGTTTAACGCTCTTTTATTTGAATTGTGGGATTGCAGCGTACGCTGCATGCGATTTCGGGGAATCCCAGAATTGAAATAAAAGAGCGTTAAACCGAAACAGAGAGAGAGAGATCGCTTTACAAAACAGCGTTAAGCGGAGATTTAGTGTAAATATAACTGAAATACAAAATCAATTATATATTTATGTAGCAATTACCTTTGACCATCTTAATTTGAATGTATTTTTGAAAAGAGACCTTTTCTCAAAGAGAAAAACATTTTTACTATAGTTTTGGTTTAATTTGTGTATTTTGTACGTTTGTGATGTCTTTAGTGATTTGAATGTATTTTGTATTTTAAAATATCTGTAAAAAGTTTTGTTTTTATTAAAAAAAATGGATTCTTTAGCACGCTTTTTTTTTCTTTTCATGAGAATACAAAAATACATTCAAAATCAAGAAATCTCTAAAAAGCAATATATACGTGAATTTAAATCATGTGTTTTTAATTATTTTGGTCGAAAATGATGCTAATAAAACCTTCTAATTTGCTCACATATCACAAAAAACTCACATAAAACTTATTTAAAATAGTATTACTTTTAGTGAAATCTTCATAAATATGTATAAAATAGAGTAATAACAAAATTAAATGTCATATTTACAGAAATTCAGACCCTGGCGAGAAGAAAAAGAAGATCCGTGGAGCACAAAACATAGAATTACTTATATATATGAAATATTCCAATCAAAAGCTAAGCGTCTCTTAAATCTTTTAAAGATGTACACATATATTTAAACACTGCAGAAACATTGCGTGTGTCCCGCATCATTCAATGTATTTAACTAATATTAAATCCAAATGTAAAGAGTGTTCTGCAATTATAGCCAAAGAATTAAATATTTATTATTTACTGTATTCATTTAAAATGAAGATTTTTAAATGAGGATGATTCCAATGCAGGATTTCTAAATTCAAAACATCATTATACCTTTTTTTTTCAAAATATTTCTTTTCTTTCATTAAAGGAGTAATTGTAAAACAACCAATATATATCGGGAGTTTCTAAATTACATACAACTTACAAATATAATCCATGCATCGAATGAAAGAGTAACTGAAATGGTTTTACCTACAAGCTTACAAATGTTCAATGTGAGCCCCTTTCTTTATACGGCACACTTCAAGTCGATAGGTGATTTCATCCCACACTTTGTTCAGTGTGTCTGAGATAATTCTTGCAACAGCTGCTTCAACCTGTGTCTTAAGTCTGGAAGGTCAGCTGGTAGCGGAGGTACGTACACACAACCCTTAATGAACCCCCACAGATAAAAATCGCTTGGCATCAGATCGGGTGAACGTGGAGGCCATGCGAAACAAGATTTATCGTGAGGCCCTTTGCGGAAAATCCATTGGTCGTGTACAGTGATGTTCCACCAATCGCGTACTGAGAGTGATGCTTTGAGGCAGTGTACCATCTTGCAGCCAAATGAAGCTATCTGGTTCATTTTCTTTCAATTCAGAAAACAGCCATAGTTGTAGAGAATCAAAGATAGGTAGAACCAGTTACAGTTAGTTCTCCGAAAACGAAAGGCTCATATACTTTCCACCGAGATGGCACAAAACACATTCTTTTTAGGTGAGTCTCTTTGCCATTCTATCACCTTGTGAGGATTTTCTAAGCTCAAGATGCTCGCGTTATGAGTGATCACATGTCCACTGAGGTGTCCACCGGAGCGCTTGTTGCACAGTAATGGCAGATTCTGTCTTTGTAAACTGGGGAACACAAAATGCTTTATGTTCACTATTCGCCATTTTTCTACCAGCGCGTTGATCTGCGGGGAAGGGGGAGATTAGCATACATTTCACGCGCATGCGCACACTTGCAAGCAAACAAAACTATTTCGTTTGGACTTTCATTCGATGTATAAGCTATATTAATAAATTAAATGTAATAAATACTATAAAGCATTAAAGATCCAATATTCATTTATGAACACCCTGTATATCACATTAAAAAAAATCGTAAGAGTCATAGTGAAAAAATTTAGTTTATCGTTATTAGCAAGGAAAGTCATGCACGCACAAAACACTCTTGACTTAAAAAATTTTTAAAAATCAGTGAAGAGTTCTCACTAGTCGAATGGTCATGGTCTGAGACTCGTTGCCAGAGAGTCATGAGTTCGATTCCTGGCGCCGCCTAAGACCCACTGTGTTGAGGGGCTGATGCGCATTAATCTGTAGTGGTTCAAAGTCCTCAAGTTGGCATGGTATGGGAGTAAGGAATAAGGGATGCTATTTCAAATGTCTTCCTCGTCACTTGACCGAGGTTCAAAATTACGAGGGCCATTGCTTTAGAGTGAGGCGTTAATGAAGAATCAAATCGATACTCATTAAATATTCATTTAAGGTAAACAAATGCCTTTTTAAACCATAATAAGGCCGTTGAATGATAAGTTTGGCCAGGTTTGAAATTAAATGATCTTATTAGGGCTACTGACGACGGACAACGTATATTAGTGTAAAGTTAATATACAGCATTTGGTTTGGTATCTGGTTGTCCTGAACTCCACACTGCAACATATGAGAAAATTGATCTCGTGTTGCTTTATAGTGTGACGTTAATAAACACCCACTCATGTAACACGTGTGTCCTACTTTCCTTTAAAGTGCCGGAGTTCCCATTATTTTTTCGACGATTTATCGGCTATAGGGTTTTGGCCTACAGTTTGTAGCGATACCTCTTCCTCATGTTGGTTGAGGTGGAAATCTCGCGAATCATTGGGAGAGGAGAGGGGGGGTTCCGAAAACAGTAGGGATTGAGAAACCAGTAAATCGGACACAAAGGGGCAACTAATAGATATTAACAATAATTCTCTCAATTTTTAAAAATTTAAACGTTAGAACTATGAACGAGATATGCAAACAAGACAGCTAAATAATAAGAAATAATGGTTAATTATCTTAAATGGGATGCAGTCCTCGAAGAGAAATGCTCCAATAGCAGCTTGTAACAGCAACTATAACTCAGGAACCCACAAGCAAGGCAAAATTGTCTACATAACAACTAATTTCTATTTCACTAACTATTTATATGCTATTTAGTAGTGACGTTCATGTTCGGAGTTGCTCTAGCTGAAAGAGTGCCACTTTGGTTGAACGGAGACACAATCGAGTTATACAGGATAGACCACGTGAATAGCTCAATGTTACAAGTTATTTTAATTTTTTTGATCTTGACAAATAGCTTTTTATATTAATTCCGGTTGTGGTCATGTTCTGGTATCGTTTTAAATTATAGATTTGATGAAATATTAAACTGTTACAGCAATTTTTCGTGTGATTTCGAAGCAAAATATCTCATAAAAAGACTCTTAAAAATCGTGTAATATGCTATTTCTAAAATATGTGATCAGAAGGAATTAAAGATATTAAAAAAATAATCAAATTAAAAAAAAGTTTTCCCTAGTTATTAAAAATATTTTTCTTGATGATGTAATAAATTTATTTTTATTTCACACGCGAGAGCAATAATAAAAAGGCAGAAAGTCCTTCTCCATATTATGGTTACAAATTGGCAATAAGGCACAATTTTCAGTTTAATCAACTACTTTAAGTACAAAGATTAACACAACGTTACATCATAAAGGCGTATATAAAAATTGAAGGAGCACGTATGCATAAATTGCGATATAAAACCAGACACAATAGTGTAGAAAAGAATATATGAAGGATTGATAGAGGATGTACAAAACTATACATAAAACATGTGCAGAAAAAAAAGTTTTTCGTAATGATGTAATGAACTTTTATACAAAAGGTATAGTTAACAAATATAGGTCGTAAAAAGTTGAAATTAACTGAGTGAGTGAGTGAATAATAACGTCGCACTGTTCAGCTACACGAGGTCTTTTGGTGACCGACCTCGTATTTTTGCACCATGGTCTAGTGGCGAGGTGAAATTAACTGAAGAGAAGCTCCAAGAACTAATTTTGAGAAAAAAAGAACAAATGAAGAAAGTGTACAAAAGACAGAATTTTTTAAAAAATATATTAGTTGAAAATGCACAGCAGTGTGAAATTTTATCAGGAGATAAGAAAGGCGAAAATAAATATAAACCAAGGGACACACTGGACACTCAAGGGGACTTGGATATGCCTTTCGTACTGAAACTTTCGTAATTCCCGGTGATGTTGCCATTTGCCGTGAATAATAATAAATCACAGGGGCATAGTTTTAAAAAATTGGGTTCATGTGTAATATTGATGAAAACAATATTCACTCATGGACAATTGTATGTGGCTGTGTCAAGGTGCAGAAGCAAAGACTGAATAAAAATGGTGAGTGGAACGCCACGCTATAGTAGTGAAACTTCTTTGGCGACGTTAGAACATTGACTATTTACCCTAATATTCCAAATTGACCGAGTACATGTCACAATCGCCTAATTTGCATGAAAGGTATTCGTGGCGAAATGAGTCTTTCTGATATCAAATCCAAAGTAAAAAGGTGTCCTGTAATTTCTGGGTATACAAAACCATTATATTTTGATAAATTTGGTATACTTTTCCTATTAAAACTTTGTCGACAATTGTAGCATTGTTTGATATGTGTCTTCTAAATTAATTTCCAAAATTTTTTTTGTCCCCAAAAAAAAAAAAAGACGTTCTCAAATAACTTAAACCATAATCTATCATAAATTGAAAGCCCGTATCAATTAAAACGATTATAACAAATGCGTTTGAAAACCCTTGGGACATTTTATGGGAATCATAATCTATGTAACGAAAAAGAAAATTTATTATTGATTTAGGGCATCATTCAAAACGCTTTTAGACTTGTTGAGGGCTCTATAGTTAATGGCACAGGGTGGTTCAAAAAGTCCATATTAATCTGTGCTGTCATTAGAAGAACAGAAATCAATAAACTTGATGCTGAATTTTGAATGTAATTCTTAATACAGCTTCAACGAACATACTTCTTTTCGGAATTTATTACATGTAAAAGAGACAGTGATATCGAATTGACTAAAATGCCGTTTCTTAACTTTACTGTTTTCATCACAAAAAAGTAAAAAGAAGTAATTGAGTTCAAATTAATTTTTTTATTTTAAATTTCATGTTACCAAAGTGTTTTCTCCAAAGTGGGTAATAGTTTCCTGTTTTTGAATAGATTATAACACAGAACTTCAAAAATTCGTACACTCACATTCACACGGAAGTTTAAATTTTCTGGTGGATAGGATTCACTTCCTGAAACGAAGTTCAAATAAAAAAAGTTAAAAAAAATTAAGCAATTAATGCAGCCACACGTATTTCAGAGGAAATAATTTTAGAAATGTGTGATTGTTAAAACTGTTGGGTAGTTTTTACGAAACGTCCAAATCAAATTATCAGTTTCTCAGAATAAAGTTAAATAAGATAATTGTCAGAAAATACACATTTCATTTGAATTAATTAGCAAAAATTTAAAAAATGCCTGTGATGAAACGCGTAATTAATATTTAATCAGAAGAAATTCTATTGCTCAGTAAAAATGTAAATAAAATATATAAATGTGCAGAAATAATGTATACATTTAATTTGGGTCAACTTTAGTATGTTTTGCAAAGTAATATGACACAAGAGAGAAAGCAATTTTATTCATAGTTTTAGTCTATTGCGGGAGTGAGCAATAGGAAGAGACCTTTTTTCCTTTCGCGGTCCATTGAGATGATGAGAAAATCCGCCTTGACCGTGCGCAGCTGATATTGATACAGGACCTGCAGTGGCGTAACGGTGAATATTCGGGTCCCCCTGCGAAGTCAGGTCTAGCCTTTAATACAGAGTGTCCGGGCTGGAAGTATTCAAAAGTAATGCCTTATTATTACGGAACTATCCATTAGAATGTAACAAACTGTTCATCTTTTGGCTTGGAAAACGCTCCGAGATTTTTTTGGGTCTAGTCCGATAGGCCGCACGTGAGCGCATTATTCGGCAATCGCAGACGATACATTTTTTTCATTGATTTCATTAGTAAAGATGTAGACGCCTCAGCAAAAGGTGCTGTGCGTACTCAGTGTCTTCTACCACGAAAACTTAAGGATACTTGCCAGTTTTAGATACCAAAGTCCCGGTCTCCTTTATAGTTCTTTCCCATTGTTGGATAGATTTTCATGTTAGGGGTTTTCAGGAGGGAGACATTCCATTCTGTTCTAGCACGTCGTGTGACTGATTTAAATTCCAATCACCAAAGTACGCACTGCACCTTTGGAGTCCACATCTTTACTGGCGAAAACAGTGTAAAAAGTTTATCGTCTGCGATTGCCGAATAATGCAAGCACGTGCGGCAGACTAGTCTTAACCCAAAAAATCTCAGAGGGTTTTCCAATCCACGGATAAACAGTGTATTACATTCTGAGGGGTAGTTCCGTTATTATTAGCCATAACTTTTAGGTATTTTAAGCCCTGAGATCCTGTATTTTATAAATTGGTTAAATAGGTACATGATGTCAGTCAAGCTTTGAGCCCCCAAGAATCCTTCCCCTCCCTCAAAGAGGGTGTTGTGGGGGGTGTATGTTACGCCACTGAGAACTTGAGAAACTGCAGCTTGAACTTATTGATTTTCCGTCAGATCACAGAGAGAATAAAGCGTATATTCTGACATTCTGACATTAATTTACTTTTACAAATCTTTTCTGCTGAAAAATTTCCATGAATAAAGACATTTTCCAGGAAAATGTTCCCTATATTTGAGTCGTCATATATTGGTGAGTTAAGTTTTTCTTGTATGAAGATCAGTAAGAATTAAATATAGAGGAAAGATGGCTGACAATAAATTGCAGGTTATGATGAGATTTTATAAAAGAAATCTCACTCGTAATTTCAAAAAAAAAAGAAAAAAATATATAGAAAAGTGGGATCTGGTACATTTTCCTCATTAAATTGACTCTAAAATTAATATGCTTGCAGCTTTAGATAATATGAAATGAGTACAACAAAGAAATTGAATTGAAGACAAAGAAATTGAATAGAAGACAAACAAAGAAATTGAATAGAAAACAAAAATGAAATTGAATAGAAAAAAATTTTAAGTCAATCCCTACTTAGGTCAACAAGGAAAATTTTCATTTTAGTTGATTAAATTTAATGAATGAATTAATGTTTGAAAAAAAAACTGTATGAACAACAAATGTCATCCACTAAAAGTTTAAAAAGATATATTTGAAGCCAAGAAAAAATTCGTTAGAAAGACTTACAGGTGCCATCTATCGGTGCTAAATCTAACTTCGTCAAAAATAACGCAGAATAAATTAAAAATTAAAAAATAAAATTTAGTTAATTGATTAATGTTTGAAAAATGGTATTAACATCAGAAATTATCCATTATAAGTTTCAAAAAAATGTATTTGAGCTTCAGTGGATGAATAAAAAGTATTCTATTAATGCATGACTGAAAATTTGAACAATATATATAGTAAAATAAAAGAAAGTTGAAGAAGTACTAGAACCTACAGTGCTAAAGCAGGAAGAAATTGGCATTAACCAGACACAACAAATGTAGATACAAAAAAGTCTTTCGACTAAACTGGAGACCTATTATGATATCTAAAGCTGTCACTGAATTAGGCCAGTGAATTAGGGTTAGTAATGCTTTATGGATTCAACCTTCCCCGTACAGCAGAAATTTTCGACATAATAGGAGAAGAAAAAAAAACCAAGTTGAAAAGTTAAGCCTAATACAACACGTGAAAGTAAAACCTGATAATATATTAAAATGAAATTAAGAAAAGAGAACAATAATGAATCTCTCAAGGAGAGGAAAAATAAAAAAAAATTATAGAGAAAAAATTAGGATAAAAACTTACATGTAAAATAAACTGGAAATCGAAAATTCAACCTTCTACGATAAGATCCCACGCGAAATGACGTAAAGGATTGAAACGACTACACGAGAAGGAAAAAACCGTGGCGCCACCTGGATATTTATTTTGCAATTAAACAATCCACAAAGATTTTTTAAAAATAAACTAAATAAAGAAAGTTTTAAATAAAATAATGAACAAAGTTAAGAATAGATAATATCAAATAGAAATATATTACAAAATAAATATACTTGGATGAATATACTAATAGATACATTGCAATTAAAATATGCGCTTAAAAATCTTTAAATATTTTTATTAAAATAAATTAAATAGAAGGAATTTTAAATAAAATATTGAACTAAAGATAAAAATAGATTGAATTAGAAATAGAAATATATTTATAAATAAATTTACTTGCATAATTGTGTTCTAAACATTTATTACAAAAATTCACAAATTTTCTTTGTTTTAAAATGTTATCAGTAACTAAATCATTGTTTCTTTTTATAAAATTTAAGATAATATTTCTAAATATTGATAGGTGTAGGTTACTACCCCAGAAAGGCATTTTTATAATCAAATGAGTCTTTATATATATATATATATATATATATATATATATATATATATATATATATATATATATATATATATATATATATATATATATATATATACAGGGAGAGAGTGAACTAATAGTAGGAATTGATTGAATGACTAAATTTTTATAGTACAATATATATCTTTTTGAGATTCAGAGTTAACTAATCAATGTAATCATTTTAAAGCCCTCCGGTATCCTTCACTTCCGGCCCTCCAACCAAAACAATTGCCAACCCCTGGTCTATTGGGATGCTAAAAATTAGAGATAAAAAATTATTTGTGTGAATATTTTTTTTAGTCTAACAAATGTAATTAAATAAAGTTTCGAATGTTTCAATTTCGTGCTTTGATTCTCTTGTTAATAGAGCTCTTTGCTTTAAAATATTTGACTCCATTAATGACATTACAACAATGCATTTTCTTTTTTGAACAGTTCAAAGGAATATAATTTATAACATGTGTTGATTTCTTATTGATATTAGAGCTCTTTGTTCCAAAATATTTGACTCCATTAATGACATTACAACAATGTATTTTCTTTTTGAACAGTTAAAAGGAATATAATTTATAACATGTGTTGATTTCTTATTCATATCAGATCTCTTTGCTTCTAAATATTTGACTTCATTAATGACATTACAACAATATCTTTTCTTTTTGAACAGTTAAAAGGAAAATAATTTAGAACAATGTTTCATTAATAGATTTTAAAGAACAGTGAAACAAGGGAACTGTGTTCTTCGCAAAATGCGTTGGATATTTTCTTTCAAGGTTGTGTAAATAACGATTCGAAACAGAATCAGTATTGCATCGAACAATCTTGCTGACGAATAATAAATGTTTTTATGTGAAAAATAAATCTATATAAATAAAAATGTAATGTATGTTTGTTCAAAGCCACTAAATTCCGAAATTACTGGACCATTTCCTCTGAAATTTTGACATAACGTTGCATTTGAATCCGAACGGGTTCTTATGTACTTATTATTTCGTAATTCTTTCTAAATTTTTTAAAATTTAATTTTTAAGTGATTTTTTGGTGTTATGACATAATATGCTGTCGCGTTTCTCACTAAATGGAAATTTACACTTAACACGCAGTTTTTCAAGATGATTACATATTTTTACTATAGCTATGTTTATCGGTTGGAATATTAAACCAATTTTTCTGTTCTTTGATACTTAATTAGTATTATTTTTCGAATAAATCATTTTTTAATGATTGTTCTTTTAACAACTAAAATTTTGTTTTATAGTTTTGGCAACATTTGGATAGTATTATCGCGGGATGTTTATGTGTGTGATTTGCTTACAAATTACAACTTACTTTTCAGTAATTTCTCGCAGAATATATATTCATTTCTTTTATAAGGCAAAAATCATAATTTTTACAAAACTTCTTATTGATAAGGGTATTTGAGTTCTTATTACTGCAATTAACGTTAGTATTGTATTTCCGTTTTCGTTACCTGTTGTAGATAGTATGAAATTAATATCATGAATATGAGTAAAGCCTATTTTATCTTTTTCTCCCGTAAACCTTTTTTAAATTCAATATATATATATATATATATATATATATATATATATATATATATATATATATATATATATATATATATATATATATATATATATACATATATATATATATGCCCTTTGCAATGTTTTAATTTGGAGAAATTAATCGACGATATTGTTCTTAAATACGTCTTTTTTAATCTGTTTTTGACATTTTCT
Source organism: Trichonephila inaurata madagascariensis (assembly GCA_019973955.1). Taxonomy (NCBI): domain Eukaryota; kingdom Metazoa; phylum Arthropoda; class Arachnida; order Araneae; family Nephilidae; genus Trichonephila; species Trichonephila inaurata. Next base: position 22,117 of record BMAV01007067.1, read on the forward strand.
AAAAAATTTTAAGTTCCTCTGAAACATAAAAAAAAGTAAAGATTTTCTAATATATATTTTTTGTTTGTACGAAACTGTTTTATTGATTTAATCAAAATATTGAGCCTTATTTTATTTTTGATATATTCTTAAGATTTAATTTAATTTTATAACTAGCTGTACCACATGTTGTTGTAGCTCAGTCAGGTTAAAAAAGACTGGTGCGTCACAAGGGTTACAAAAGTAAATAATACTCGAAAATTGAAACAAATAAAAGAAAGGGTACTTACGTATTATTGCAGCTATCACCAACTCTATTATAACTCGATTTCCTATATGTCGTATGTGTTGAATTGGCAACCAGATGCTTCATTTCATATAATGTCGCCAATAGATTGCGATAATAGTTACGAATTTTGTGTAAATAGTGTAAATAATTTGTATTTGAGTGTTTAATGCATTTATATTACTCTATGTTATATTTATTTCATGTTAAAAATGTGCTACTCACCAGCAATGCCGCCCCTTACGTTATAATGGCGATTCAATGAGAACTTGGCGAAATATTGGCGGTAGAGCCAAGTTGGCATCATTTTTGGCGACCAAGTTGGTGGCCAATTTGGCGACTTTGGAGAGTTCGGAACCCTCTGGAATCGTCTAGAAAGTAGTAGATCTCTCCACTAGTGTCACGTTCAATGACACGAGCTGTTATATTTCTGGAAGTTTCTGTCGCGCATATAAAAAGATGCTCGCCAGGACGGCGAGGTGTCTGGATTAAACCAGCGAGTAGTGAGGAATGTTTTGACTAGAGATTAGCTCGGCTGTGCTTGTGAATAATCTTTACTTACGTGTATTTTTAAACACGGATTATTGTGTTTGATTGCTGTTGAAGGTGTGAAGACCTTCAGATATTAACCCTGTGAATATTGCTGCTGAATCCTGTATTTAAAGGATTGGATTTTTGTTAATAAATTCACATCGCTCTTAAAGAACTGTGAATTTTCTTTGTGATTGTTTTGCATAAAATCCACGAACCCTCGTATCTACGTAACAATATGCAAGTACCGTTTGCTTTTGTCAGGTACATAGTTACCGCTGCATCAGTCGTACCAATGATACAAGGCCTCCAAGCTACAGTGGTCTCAATACGTATTACTACAGTCACTAATATGGTGCTTATATCTGCAAAGAGCCCCTGAAAGAATTTTGATACAGGGCTCACTCAGCTGTTTTGCAATTTTATATGTCTTTATCATAACCTTTAAGTGTATACAATTGGCTATAGTGCATAAAGTTGGCTTGCAGAAAATCGAACTTGGGTCATCATACTAGCCAAGCAAAAGCAGTGTTGGTAGTAATTACATTTCAAACTATAATAGGCATCAGAGAACAAGCAAAACAGACAAATGGCTTAAATACCTGTCCAGGAGGCAGGTGGTCGTAAGATTGTAATTAGTTTTGGTATTTATGTACTACCGCAACAACCGCCAACGTTCAAAATAACTTGCCAATTTGGCAACACCAATTTTGCATGTCATGTATGCGCTGAATTGGCAATCATGTGTTACGTTTCATATAATGTCACCAATAGATTGTGATTTTAAGTAAGTACCTTATTTTTTCAATTTATAATTTTGCATTGGTAAAGATAGTTCAGTCCTTTTATGTCAGTTAATGTTAGTATTGTAGTTCATTTTTCAATTTATTTTTATGCTCGGGATATATACTTTAGATAATTTTTTATATAAATTACTGATTTTAATTTAGGCCTTGCGTATTATTGCACAATCGCCAATGTTCAAGATAACTCGCCGCTTTGGCAAACTCAATTTTGTATGCGCTGAATTGATAATCATGTGCTTTCATTTCATATAATGTCACCAATAGATTGTGATAATACGTAAGTACCTTTAATTCTGTTCATTACTCTAACATTAGACTGGCCGCAACACACCAATTTGGCCTACCAATATGAAATTAATATTATGAGTATTATCTTAGCCTGTTTTATCTTTCGCTCCAGTAATTCTTAATTAATTCAATATATAATTTTTGATTTTTTATATTTTAGTACTTTATATATATATATATATATATTTGCCGATTATGTACTTCAAATATTTTTGGCACATCATGATGTCTTTGGCAAAATTAATCGGCGATATTTTTCTTAAATATGTTTTTTTATCTGTTTTTGACAATTTTTAAATTTTAGTTGATGTCTGTCTGAAATATGAATAGCACACACACAAAATAAATATTTTACAATATATATATTGTGCTTGTACGAAAATGTTTATATTGATTTAATCAAAGTATTGTGCCTTCCTTTATTTTGGATATCTTTTTAAAATTTAATTTTATGTTATAACTAGCTGTACCCAGCTACATGTTGCTGTGGCTCAGTTAGCTTTAAAAGACTGGTGAACCATAAAGTATGCCATGAGGCTTACAAAAGTAATAATACACAAGAATTCAAACAAATAAAAGAAAAGGTACTTCCGTATTATTGTAACAATCACCAACTCTATTAACAACTCGCCAAGTTGGCATACTTGATTTTTATGTGTCGTACACGCTGAATTGGCAACTAGGTGCTTCATTTCATATAGTGTTATCAATATGTTGCGATAATGCGCAAGCACCAAAATAATTTTAAAGTACATAAATAAGTACATAATAATAAAATACATAAATAATCAAAACATATTATTGAGGGGCAGTCTTATACTGAAAAAAAAATTACTGCATTAATTTGAATCAAAAAGCTGTCTTAAACAAATAAAATATATCCAAATTTGATGAAATGGCTCTACTATGGAGTCCATGAGGGCAAAGGTTTAATTTTACAATTATTTATTGATGTATCGCATTGCTATTGATATGTGTCTTTTACGATAGTGTCAATTTTGTGTGAGTATAGTTTATTTTTTTTCGTTGTTCTTCATTTAGTTTTTTAATTGTTGTTCTTATTTCTCATTGCAATTGGTGAGAATTCTGTTCTGTCAATTAATTTTCATTTGAAACCATAGTGAAATTGACCTCTTTGGAATGATTTATTCAAGTGGAATGAAGTATTATGTTTCCTGTAGCATCATAATAAAGCTATGTTGATTGGTTTGCATTTGAAGTTAAATATTTTGTTAGTATTTTTATTTATTTTTTTTTTCACTTTTTTAATGCTTTGCAACTGTATATGTTTTAAACTTAACCTTCATATTTTTAAGTCAATAAGCTTCTAGTGACTGTTACATTTTGAATGTAGGCAGTCACCTTAATTATTTTTTTCATATATTGCATTGCTATTGTGTGAGCTGTGTCTTTAACGATGGTGTTGATTTTGTGCAAGTATATCATAAAAGTTCAAATGTCCCAATTTTTTTGTGGATCATGCAAAATTTCCTACATACCATCAATTTGTGACTGCTTCTCTAGAACACACAAAGGTATTTGTTTATTATCATCACCGTAACAAAATTGGTGCCATGCAAATCGCTCCTTGATATCGAAACAACAAAGATTCCAGCATTTTTTAAATGAAAAAGAGCCAATCAGTCAGATTTGGGTGGAGAATAGTGTGATTCGCATAGTGGCAATTTGGCTGCGGTGATGCTAATACGCAAGTACCCACACAACAAATAATAATCGTCCATGTGAAAAGCAGTCTATATCTAGATATGAGCCACTCTGTTATAAAGATGGGCTCTTAAATTTGTTGATAACAGTTGTTAATGCTAATTGAATTGTGAATCGCAAGACTTATAAATCATTATCAATACTTCACATACATTTTTTGCTGCGAAATCCATATTTATATTTGAAATTTCCTTGCATATTCTACTGAAAATTTCTTCAGCCCCATACACATTTATGGTTTATATTTCTCCCCTAAGTTTGTTGGAAATGAAGGAAAGCACACACAGGCACATTCAATATATGATTGCATACAAACCACAAATTTAATTTTATTGTCACATGTTGCTCATGTCATTGATGATACTTCCCAGTGTTAATGACGTTTTTAACATATAGGCAGTCACCTTAATTATTTTTTTCTACATTGCATTGGTATTAAACTGTCTTTTACTATATAGCTGATTTTATGAGTATAGTTAATTTTTTCCCATTGTTTTTCATTTAGTTTTTCCTCTTCATTTCTCAAAGCAGTTGGCAGGAATTGAGCTCTTCCAATTAATTTTCATTTGAATTCAAATTATATAATAAAATTGACCTCTCCAGAGTGATTCGTTGGAGTGGAAAGAAATATTCTGTTTCTCGTTGTGTTAGAATTGAGCTGTGTTGATTGATGTACATTTGAAGTTAAATATTTCATTAGAGAGAGTATTTTTTTTATTTTGGCCTTTTTTTTGTTCCTGATTTTTTTTTCCAACGTTTTTTAATTTTATATTTTTGTTTTGACTTTTTTTCCTTTTTAAGTGCAGTCAATTGGCTTCAGTACATAAAAATAATGCTTTGTAGGAAATCAAATTTAGGTTGACGTATTCGCTAGGAAAAAGTAGTGCAACGAGTAATTGCATGGCAAATGAGAAAAACAGACGAACACACGTGCTGATGACGCAACAGAGTAATATGCAGCCAGACTTGAGAATGCATATTTTTAAGCACAGCAATTGCTTTTTACAACATCAGGTCTGCTCTGTTATTGACAAAAAGAATTCGATAGGTTATGAATGGCTGAAAGATATCAACAAGAATCAGCGTTTCATCGTCAAACATGACTTGGTGGTGAGTAATCACATGGTAACAGTCACATTGCATTCCAGTGCAACCCAGCAACAGATTATTGGTTGAGCCAGCATGTTCTCATCAGCGCAATTACTGAAGTGTGTCATTATTTCAAGACTCGGAAATTTAAGAGAGAAACAAAAGGAATGTTTTGCAACACTAGAAAAAATTAACTGCCTCAACTTGGAGAACTACAAGAGCCATTAAAAACTTTGCTTTCCAGATATATTGCAGAATCAAAACATTTTCTATATCAGTGAGAAATACAATTCATGTTTCCAAACTAACCCTTTTTCTTGAGGAATCTAGAATAGAGCCATTTAAAAATTATCCTCGAGTTTGAGGTCTCCACTATGAAGACAATGTAAATAATTTTAGGTTCATAACATAAGGAGGAAAATAAACTATAATAACTTCAAGTATTTGGTTAACAAGTTACAAAGGAAATCAGTTAAGGAAAATTTTGTGTGTATATATATTGTACCGCCCATCTGATATAGAAGTTAGTGACGCTGACTGCTGTGTCGTAGGGCATGGATTCATATCCTGGAGAAAGCATGAATGTTTGAAAATGTATAATGACTTTGCGGCATGGGGTATAGCCATCGAGCTGCAAGTACTCTCGTGAGATTGGGGAAGAGGAAGAGAGGTGGGAGGCCCTGTCTACCTCTGGATGTTCTCCCTCAAAATTGGGATGGAACTAAGCCAAATTGTCACCTGAATGATGTTCAAAGCTACAGCTAACAACAGGCATACATCTTAGCCAGCCCTATACCACGATGAATTTCGTGGGCCTCGATCTGACACTGTTAGGCAAATTGCATTAGAAACAACAAGAACATTTATAATTTTTTTTTATTATAAGAAACCATACCTCAAATGCAAATGTATAAACATACTAAAAATATGTGCTTTGTCTTTTTTTTCTTATTTCTTTTTAACCACACTGAGCCACAGCAACGCGTGGCAGAGTACAGATAGTTAATAAATAAAAATCAAACATTAAGCAAATATTTTCGTATGAAAAATTGCTTAATGTGCGATTCGTATTAAAGTTACAAGACAACATCTAAGAACTTGTTTCCGTTTTAAGCTTACAATATTGACGACCTCAACAAATGTATGTCAACTAATCCATTGTATTTTTCCAGCACTTAAAATTCACAAGAAATATAAATAAATTTGAGTCAATTCCTACTTAGATCAACAAAGAAAATTTTTATTTTATCTACTTTTTACTAAATAGTTACAATTAATATACACTGCTGGCCACCGTAAATGCAACACCAAGAAAGAGAAGAGATAGCACAACAAAATTTATTTTGTAGATAACATGTTGACAAAGTATCAAATGATTAAATTTATAGACTTCTGAGAAGTGTGGTTCCTGCCAGAATCAATACCCAGAGTAGCCACCATTGTTGGGGATCACCGATGCCACACGCCTCGGCATTAATTCAAATAGAATCTGGATGTGTTCTTGGGGTACAGAACACCAAGCAGCTTCCACACGTTGCCAAAATTGATCTGGTGTGGCAGCTGGGGATGTAATCTGGGTCAATCGTTGAGCAACCATGGACCACATGTTTTCTATCGGCGAAAGATCCGGAGAGCGAGCCGGCGAGGGAAGCAATTCAATCTGGTGATTAACGAAGAACCTTTGGACAATACGTGCCACGTGTGGTCGCGCATTAACCTGTTTAAATATGGCTGTGGTGAAGCCCTGAAGGTAAGGAAGGACAACTAGCTCGGAAATGCAGCGCTGACTGTTTAAGGTACCGGCAATGCGTACTAGAGGAGTGCGAGAGTGATATCCAATACCGCCCCATACCATAATACCGGGTGCAGGACCAGTGTGGTGGTGCATAACGCAGCTGTTCAGCATCTCTCTCCACGGTGTCTCCAGACTCGAATCCGACCATCGTGGTGTTGCAGACAGAAGCGTGACTCGTCAGTAAAGCCAACTTCATTCCATTCTGCCATCCACCTCCTTCCTTAATCGCACCAATGGCGGCGGAGACGTTTGTGTTTCTGCGTCAAGGGTAGACCAAGCAATGGATGTCTAGCGGGCAGACCACTCTGCTGTAAACGGCGTCGAATGGTACGCTCAGACACTGAACGATGCGTTGCAGACTCAATGTGCTGTGCTATGGTTCGTGATGTGACTGAGCGATCCGTCATTGCCATGTGCACAATTTGCCTGTCCTCACGCTAAGTGGTGCATTGAGGTCGATGCGATCGACCACGTTGGTCCGTCGTACCCTCCTGCATCCAACGGTCACATATCCGCTTTACAGTTGTTTGGTTTCGTCCAAAGGGGGAGAAGGATTGTTACACCCGTACTCACCTAAAGAAGGGGCTCACCCTTCTTTAGGTGAGTACGGGTGTCACAATCCCGAGGTATCCTAGTGATCTTTTCCTTTTCTCAAGGGGTTTACTGTCTTTGGTATACACGGGCTTCACGAACTCGGGTACCTTAGTGATCCTTCTCTATTTTCGACCCTCTTTCTTGTCATACTATTTTCCCTTTTTATCTTTTCCCGTCCAGACCAGAGACATATGCTACATAATAAACGTCGTTCAAATTTAGTTTTTTCTATTGAAAAGACTTACTATTTATTAACATATTTTTGTTTACATTTTGTGTTGTGTTAATTTAATTTCTTTTTCGTATATTTATTTCAATACTTTGATTATGTTGCTTTATTTGTGTTCAATTAACACCGTTGATTAATCAACCCGCATGTTTGCCGTGTGCGGCGTCCCTTTAGGAGGAAAATGGTGTCCTGGGATTACCTTTGGCCCTCGCTTCACTGTAGACGGGAGGCAGGAGTAAGCCCGCTCCTGTCAATCAGCTGGTAGTAAATCTCTTCGGTGTCCCCGAAGAGACACTGCTGTAAGGTTAGTGCTGCAGATAAGGGGTGTCGGGTTTACCCGTTGGATCCTCACCCTGGACTGTGTCACTATATTCTGTGTGTACTCTGGGTAAGCACCGTATCTGGTATTTGCCAGATGACCGGCACATTGCCTCCTTGTTGGACTCGTGGTGGGTGGAGGCAAGCCAGAACGAAGTTGTGTACGCATTTTTATGGATCCAATGTTGTTGTGCCCGGGTAAAGGCCTTAATTTACCCAATCTTAACATTGACAAAATTGCGACTAATACAAGATTTTTATTACTTTCTTTCACCGAATAATGAAATGTCTTCAAAATCACCTTTTGCTATACAGAAAGCCCTCGTAGGAGTAGGTGGTGAACCTAAATCAGTTAAAAATTGAGATCAGGGGATCTACTAATTGAAACACTCTCTGCTATACAAACTAAGTCTTTCCTTCTCTCAAAATCGTTTCTTAATTCATCTTTAATAATAAGCCCGCATAAAACTCTAAACTCATGTCGTGGTGTCATTTCTGAACCACTCCTGAACCGGAAATCCTTGATGGATTTTCTGAACAGGGTGTAATTCAGGTGAAAAGAATAACAATTAAAAAAGATGCATCAATAATTCCGACCAAACATATAATTTTAACTTTTAATAGCCCCAAACTTCCGACAACAATAAAAGCTGGCTACCTTAACTGTAAAATTCGCCCGTACATTCCGAATCATCTGCGCTGTTTCAAATGCCAGAGGTTCGGACACTCACAAACTTCCTGCCGCGGTCAACTTACTTGCTCTAGATGTGCATCTGTTGGATATGCTTCCACAGATTGCAGTCTAGAGCCTAAACGTATTAATTGTTCAGAGTCCCATCAGTTTCATTCTAAACTCTGTTCAAAATGGAAATTAGAAAAGAAAATTCAAGAAATCAAAACAAACAAAAATATCTCCTATCCAGAAACTCGAAAATTAATACTACTACAAATACCTCAAACATATATGCCCAAGCTACCAAATCCTCAACTACAACCACAACAACCCAAACTGATGAAAGCATTACAAAAATAGTATGCACTCCTTTGAAATTATTACAACCTTTAACATCCGTTCCGAAACCATCAATGACTTCCAAAATTCATACAGTTACCAAATCATCTACATCAACTCAGGCACGTAACGTAACAAACGTAAGATGTCCACCTATTCCTACATCTAATGATGCACCTTCCATCAATGAGTCATCTTCCTCAATCATACCCGCTTCCTCATCCAACTCAAATATTCAAAACCCTTTCGAATCTTTAAGACATAATTTAAGGAAAACAACAAAAAATCGAGATATAAGAAGAAAAAAATGAGTACTCAAAAATATAATAGACATAAAAATGACTCCACATAGACGGAAAAAACTAGCATCTGTGGAGTATACAACGGATGAGGAAGACATGATTGTCTATGACGTGGACAATGAAATTGAATCGAATCCCGATTACGAGAAAAAAGATGGAAGGACATATTATAAGGGGTCATTACTTCTAACACCCACTCGTGTTAGAAACGGCAAATAGTAAACTATATAAACTTTTGATACATGTTTTTTAAGCAATTTTTCCCAATTTTTATCGCTTTTTTTCGTTTTCAATTTGATCCGTTTTAACCTTGTCTGACTTGGTGGGGTATCACCCACCAAAATTGAAATGTTTTACCTCAAAAATTTGATTCTTGCATTTTATATATTCTACCGTATATTACTGTGTTTTATCAAGATTTTAAGATCTTTCATTATCTTTTTATTTTTTAACAAATGTTTGGCGCAGTATAGCCAGAATTGGCTCTTTGCGCCATTAAATAATATAATCAATCAATCGTCCAACACGGCAACCGATTTTCTGAAAGATAATCCACTATTTCGGTAGGCCACTATCCTTCCTCTGTCGAACTCGGATACTTGATCAAAAGCTGATCGCTGTTTTCTACGAGACATAACTGATCGGTTTTTGAAAAAGCCACAAGAAAACACAATTTCCGCACTTGAAATCGTCGAAATCTCCAAGCCTTAAATAGCGCTTTGAGGTGGCGCCACAGGCACGCGTGATGTGTGTCTGCGCTGAAATTCTAATCATTTGCATATCTCACCTCCGCTAATGCATGTAAATTTCATGTTATTTGCATGCTTCCTTCAGGGTGTTGCATTTATGGTGGCCAGCAGTGTAAATGTGTACATACATATGACAGAATCACAACACTAAGTGGTCTCACTAATTCTTATTAATCATTATTAAAGTATCGTATTGTCATCCAAAACAATTGTGTATATAAAATTTCAGTTCAAATGAATGCTTTAAAACGTGAGAAAAAATGTATTTTAAAGTTTTGACCCAAGTCGCTAAAAACGAAACGAACGTGACCGTATCTGTAATTCTTTAAATAATTAGTTTCAGTCAATTAATTTTAATTAATTATAATTAAATTATTGTATTTTTACCCAAAAAATAGTGTATAAAAATTTTCAGCTCAAATGAGCGCTTAAAAATGTGAGAAAAAAATCCTTTTCAAGTTTTGAAACAATTCGCCAAAAATGATGCCAACATGGTTGTATTTGTAATTCTTTGAATAATTAGTTTTAATCAATTCATTTTTATTGATTATAATTAAATTACTGTATTGTCATCCAAAATAATCATGTATATAAATTTTCAGCTCAATCGAACGCTTTAAAATGTATTTTTTTAACAATTGAAAATTCCACGAAGAAAAATAAATAAATAAATATATAGAGAGTGTGAGTAAATAGTGTGTAGATATCGAAAAATATTCAAGTTTAATTTGTAATATCATATATGGTAGGAATAATTATTTTTTTATTGAAATTTAACTTTTAAAATACAGTAGCATTTCTTAAACTTTATTTCAATCAGCATTAAAAAAAAAAAATCTCCTTAATCTCATTTTTAGTTCTGTCTAATAGTGGTCAATCCATAAAGAATGTTCTCTAAATTTAATTTGGAGAAGTTTCTCATTGTTAGAATTCTCATGTTAATTTCAGCAGTATGCGAAATCCTTTTCTCCGAGTTCATTAATTGGTTTCCCTTTTATGAATTCAGGCTCCGAGCAATATCCTCGAACAGTTTCCTTAAAAACTTTTGCAATCCATGAAAGTTCGCAGTTGCAATTTATTTGGTTACCTGAAAATTACAAAGTAAAAGTATTGAAAAGCATGATATAATCTAAAAAAAGCGATCTACACACTTATATTTGTAACGGCTTCTATTCGGGCTTCTACTTACCCACTTGGGTAAAATTAATTTTGGATTTTAGTTAAAAACCACTTTCCGTAGAGGGGACTTGATTACGTAAATGCGAGCTTCTATTTAAGTGCTAGTCGTGAAGTAGGCGGAGAGAATAGTTGAAAATTGATTCTAAGCGGAAAGCATAGTGAGAGCGACCGGTAATCGCACTTGGTATTATTAATTTCAGAAGGAAGGATTAAGGTATCCGACTACGTTCGGAACCATGATTTTAAAAAAGCGCATAAATGGATGATTGCCATGATATTTAGTGTCACTTAGATTAGAATACATATATAAAATTGTTTTAAGGTCATTTTGACAAAAAAAAAAATTATTTAAATACAATATTTTGGCAAAAATTTGAATGACCTTTTTCAAAACGTTTCCCCTTGTGAAAAAAGCCTATTATAATAATATTTTTCCTGTACTAGCGCAGACCGCGTACAGAGGTCAACTAGAATTTTTGAAAAATTTTCATTATTTTTAGAGTTACCACCCAAATTTTAAAAACTTTTATGGGTTTTTCCTTTAAAAATTTCTTCCCGTTGTTTAAAATATGGTTAAACCCACTTTTAAGTCATATATTTCAAAATTCCAGGAGCCTCGTAGAGGTCTGGCATATACAGGCCAAATATTATTATATAGAAGCATTTTTTACAAAAGGGAGAACATTTAAAAAAAAATTTTTCTAAGTTTAATTTTTTTCCGAAATATTGTATTTAAATAATTTTTTTTACATGTTCTTAAAAAAATTTTATAATTATTCTAACCTAAGTGACACTAAATATCATGAAAATTATCCATTTATGCACTTTTTTAAAATCACGGTTCCTAACGTAGTCGGATACCTTAAGAGAAAGGGAAGTCGATCACTTTACGGCTGATGATTAAACAAGTTTTGCAGCAACAGCGTTCAGAAGAATATGTAAGTGTTTATATTTATATAGTAAGATTAATAAGTTTGATTGCTCCTCGGGTTTAGTGATCCGTGTGCAGTCTCATTAATCCTTATAAAGTCTCATAAGAGTTAAAGAATAAATAAGGGGGTTAACTTGAGAAATGTCTGTTTCTTATTCGAACCCTCTCACACCCGCGGTCAAAAGATCACGTCACATTCAGTGATTGGATTAAAAAAATACTTTAGACTTTTCCTTTTAAAGCATCTAGATTTTTAAAATATATGCACTGAAGAGCCAAAGAAACTGGTACACCTGCCTAATATCTTGTAGGACCCCAACGAGTGCGCAGAAGTGCCGCAACATGACGTGACATGGATTCGGTTAATTTCTGAAGTAGTGCTGGAGGTAATTGACACCATGAATCCTGCAGGGCTGTCCATAAATCAGTAGGAGTAAGAGAGGGTGGAGATCTCTTCTGAACAGTACGTTGCAAGGCATCTCAGATATGTACAACAATGTTCATGTCTGGGGATTTTGGTGACCAGTGGAAGTGTCTAAATTCAGAAGACTGCTCCTGGATCCACTCTGCAGCAATTTTGGACGTGGGGTGTCGCATTGTTCTCCTGAAATTAACGAAGTTCGTCGGAATGCACAATGGACATGAATGGGTGCAGGTGATCGACAGGATGCTTACGTACCTGTCACCTGTCAGAGACGTATCTAGACGTATCAGGGGTCCCATATCATGTCAACTGCACACACCCCATACCTTCACAGCGCCTCTACCAGCTTTAACAGTCCCCGGTTGACATGTAGGTTCCATGGATACATGAGAATGTCTCCATACCCATACACGTCTATCAGCTGGATTGGAAACGAGATTCGTCAGACCAGGAAACGTGTTTCTAGTCATCAACAGTCCAATATCGGTATTGACGGGCCCAAGCTTTGTGGCCCTAATCTTTGTGTCGTGCAGTCAACAAGGGTATACGAGTGGGCCTTCGGCACCGAAAGCCCATATCGATGATGTTTCGTTGAATGGCTTGCACGGTGACAGTTGTTGATGACCCAGCATTAAATTCTGAAGCAATTTTTAGAAGGGTTGCACGTATGTCACGCTTAATGGTTGTCGTCATTCGTTGTTGGTCCGTTTATGCATGTTCTTTTTCCGGCCGCAGCTGTGTCGCAGATTTGATGTTTTACCGGATTCCCGATATTCACGGTACACTCGTGAAATGGTCGTACATGAAAATCCAAATTTCATCACTACCTCGGAGATGCCCATCTCTCGTGCGCCGACTATAACACCACGTTCAAACTCACTTAAGTCTTGATAACCTACCATTGTATATAGCAGCAATAACCTATCTAACAACTGTGCCAGACTCTCGTTGTCTTATATAGGCTTTGCCGACCACAGCACCGCACTCTGATTAGTGCCATGTCTTTTCATTTGCATACGCATGACTGTACCAGTTTTTTTGGCTCTTCAGTGTAATTTAGAAGTCAATTATACATATTTCATTATATCTGAGTAGAAAAATTTTAACAAAAAAAAAATTATTACTTTAATTGATCGTAACTCTGAAAATGATGTTAATTTTTCAAAACTTTTAGTTCAACCACGGAATAGAGTTCCTAGCATTATGTATAGATTAAATATTATTACAGAAGTATTTTTCTTAAAAAGAGGATGTTTTGAATATATGGCATTCTTTCTTCATTTTTGCGAAAGATTTCGCAATTCATTTGCCATTTTGCTGATACATCAAATCAATTTTACATGCTCATGCCGACACTAAATTTAAAAAAAGAATATTTATGTGCACTTTTTTTTTAAATTACTCTTCACAGGACGTAGTCAGTCAAGTTAAGAAAATTATTCTACTAATTCAGGGGTGGGCAACCAACGGCCCGCATAGAGTTTCATGCGGCTCGTCAAGACAGTCAGAGAATCCACTTTGAGCACAGATTTTTTCCCGTGTCGATCAAAGATACATCTTTTATTTTTAGCTAGAAGAAAAACAAATTACCTGAAAGTATTTCAACTAAGATATCACCTGTAGAGTTTGGAGGAGAGTCACAAAAAAATTTAATTTAAAGGGTTTTGCATTTCGAACCTTTTTTGCAAAAGCGTATAAAGGGACAATTTTTTACGATATTTAGTGTCACTTAGATTAGAAAATGTATATAAAATTGTTTTAAGAATTTTAACAATAAATAGTTTTTGACAAATTTTGACCAAAAATGAACATAGAATGACCCATTTTCAAAATATTCTTTTGTAAAAAAATGCTTCTATTAAAATAATATTTTCCCTGAAAGGCCCGATGTCTCTAGGGGAATAATTAAATTTTCTTAACTGAAAGGGATTTAAGTAAGCAACAATCAAATGAACTGGGGAGGAAGTTTTTTTACAATACTATGTGACGGGTCACGCGTCCTTTCTTTTGATAAACCCTGGCGGTGTCTAAGATTAATGGAACCCTTTTTCCAACCAAAAAAAAGAAGGAAATGTGAACAAGAAATGAAATAAGATAGCTTTTTAAAAAAAACAAGTTTCATTGCGAATGGCAGTTTGGGAATGTTCTGTTTGGAAGAGATTAAACGTGAATCGACAACCTATCGGTTACCTGAAACCCAGCTATTACTCTACAAGGTGCACGCGTATTGTTTACGCACGCCCAGACTTTTCCAAAATAGATATAAAACTTAGGTTGAAAGGAGGGCCGATTATTTGATATTAGGACTTGAATATTATTAGAAGAAAATAGGCGGAAAATAATTATAAATAGAGATAGGGTCTAAATTACGTGATTCGGTTTAATATCACTGTGTGTTCGTTCATTCTAGATTCTCACCATTTAAAATTTTTCAAATTGTTAGAATTTGTTCTATTCTAATAAAGTCATATTAAGAATTTAAAATGTCATTCCTTTCGTAAACCCTACACCTCTAGCTCACGCTGGCAATCAGAGATACGGTCACCAAAGGGGGGCGATATTACAATGTGTTTAATTTTATGATAGTAAATTTAACAAATCTTTGTTAGCTGAAAAAATTCCACGTATGAAGAAATTATGCGGGGAAATTGTTTTTTATATTTTAGTCGGCATATACATGTCAGCAGGTTTTCTTGTATCAAGATCAACAAGTGAATATATAGATGTAACTTGATTGGCATAAACTTAAACAGGTTGCGATGAGAATTTTAACAAGCAATCTCACTCCTGATGAAGAAAGAAAAATGTAGAAAAGTGTGATAGGGTGCATTTGTCTCATTAAACTGATTCTAAAACTAAACGGGCTTGCGGCTATTGAATATATAAAATTAGCTCAGTATATATATTGAATAAACCTGTCACACAATTTAAATTAACTTATAGCTATTATTTTCTATAAGAAATGCAATCATTTTAAAAGTGTAGTAGTAAAAGCAGATGCCATAACTTTACATAAGATGTCTAACTTAAATGCGTTTTTTCGAAAATTCAAACGGGGACAGCAATTGCCAAATTTTTAAATATTGATGTCGGAAATGATTTTAAAAGCATAAATGTATAATTTTCAAATTTAGTGTCACTTTAATGTAGAATCTTAATAAATATGTTTTAAAAACATTATGATTTAAACAAATTATTTTAAATACAATATTTTGGAAAGGGTCTTAATATTTTTTCCAATCCCTGAAAGCTTTATTTAAATGTTTCTGAATACCCGACCTCCGTGAGGTCAACATGATTTTTGAAAATTCACATTATTTTCAGAGTTTAAAAACCCAAATTGAAAAAATTTTCGGCGATTTTCTTAAAATTTTCCTTTTGTTTTTGAAAACATGGGTAAACCGATTCCGTTATGGTTTCAAAAATTTAGTGGTTTTGTACAGAGATCGAGCTATATACAGGCAAAAATTAATACAAAGCATTTTTTTCAAAAGGAGAACATTTGGAAAAAAAAGGTTATTCTAAGTTTAATTTTTGTCCAAAATTGTACTTAAATAATTTTTTTTTGTAATATATTCTAAAAAAAGTTTTATATACATTGTCTAATCTAAGCGACGCTAAATATCATAAATATTATTCATTTACATGCTTTGCAAAATCACGGTTCCGAACGTAGTTGGATACCTTAAAAGTGTAGTAGTAAAAGCAGATGCCATAACTTTACATAAGATGTCTAACTTTAAAGTGCGTTTTACTCGAAATGTGTTTTTTTTGGAAAATTCAAACGGGGACAGCAATTGCTCAAATAGTTTTTAAAATAATTTACTGTAGTTTTGTGTTATGTTCTGTATAACAGTAGAGTGTTTTAACCTTCAGATTTATCAATCGCTGTTTTATTTCAAAATTTACAGTTCTTTATGTAAATATAATCACTTCTAAGTAATTTCATATAATAGCTAAGATAAAGTGCTCTAGTTTTTGTAAAAAAATTAAAATATCTCTTAACATGAATATCATTTCAAAAAGGAATAGCAAAGCAATATATCAAAATTCAAAAACTGAGAATTTGTACATTTACTATTTGTACACAGTGGGCCCCGTTTATGTAACTTTACCCATTTTTTCCTATTTTAGTAGTAATAATTTACTTTCTCTTCTTAAGGAATCGACTACACTAAAATCATGATTTTTTTTCAAAAATTGACAAATTCCTTTTACGATTTTATTTTATAGACTATCTTATTGGTTTAATAAAATACCAAGTTTTTTTTTATTTTCTATTCAGTAGAATAAAAACTGCAAGTGTTTTAATAAAAGAAGATGCCATATAATTTTACACAAGATGTCAAACTTCAAAATGCCTTTTACTCGAAATGTATTTTTTTCGAAAAATTCAAACGGGGTCAGCGATTGCTCAAAAAGTTTTGAAAATAATTTGCTGAAATTTTTTGGAAATGTTTTGTATAACAGTAGAAGTGTTTTGACCTTCAAATGTATCAATCTATGTTTTACTTCAAAATTAACGGTCCTTTATGTGAGTTAATCACTGTGTTTTTAAGTAATTTCATATAGACACTAAGATAGAGTGCTCTAGTTTTTGTAAAAAAATTAAAATATTTATTATCCTGAAAGTCATTTCAAACATGAACAACAAAGTAACACATTAAAATTGAAAAATTGAGAATTTGTTCAAAATTTTTTTTTAAAGAGCTGGCCCCGTTAATGTCATTTTTTGTACATTTTCACCAGTTTTTTCCCCTTTTAATAATATATTTTTTTTCTGTTTTCAATTTTGCGATTTTTCCTTAAAATACACTAAATAAATCTAAAAATCATAAAAACATCCCCATATCTTCATTTTTTTTCAAAAAAAGTTGTCGCTAGTAGTCGGATACCTTAATTTTATTCTTTTTCTTAAAATGTACTAAATAAATCTAAACCCCTCCAAAACTTCCCCATATCTCCATTTTTTTAAAATAAAAGTAGTCGGATACCTTAATTGTTTCATTTATATAATCTTGCAACATATTGAAAGTTAAAAGAATACATGATGTAAAAATCTTTTAGAAGGAATCATTTAAGGTATCCGACTACGTTCGGAACCATGATTTTAAAAAAGCGCATAAATGGATACTTTTCATGATTTTTTAGTCATTTTAGATTAGAATACATGTATACAAATTTTAAAAGGACATTGTAAAAAAAAAATGATTTAATTGCAATTTTTTTGGAAAAAATTCTTAGAATAACCTTTTTTCCAAATGCCCTTTTCAAAAACCCCTTCATTGATTAATATTTTGCCTTTTATATAGCCCAACCTCGGGACAGAGGCTAAACCTTGATTTTTAAAAAATTTTAAATTATTTTCAGAGCAACCATTTAAAAAATTTATCGGCTTTTTTTAAAAATTTTTCCCCCCTTCTGTTTTAAAACATGGAAAAACCCGATTTGAGTTATGCGTTTAAAAAAATTTAGTTACCCCCAGAGGGTCTGGGGTTGGAATACAAGAAAAAATTTTTAAATAAATAAAAGGCCTTTTTAAAAAAGGGAGAAAATTTGGAAAAAAGGTTACCTGTTTTTTTAAAATATTTTTTTAAAATTTTTTTGCAAAGGCCCTTTAAAAAAAGAAAGATGTATTCTAAAAAAAACCCCAAATATCAAAAATTTATCCATTTTAGCGTTTTTAAAAAACCCGGTTTCCAAACGGTCGGATAAATGTGCATACTCTTACTTTTAATCCCTTTTTCTCTACTTCCCCAAGCTCCAAATCATCTAGGTGAGGGAGAACATGGCTGAAATACTTCCTTCAACATGGAAATCTTGTTATTGGTCAATACGATTTCTTTCAAAGAAGGCATATCAGAAAACATGTCATCTGGTAAGGACTCAATTTGGTTGGAACTGTTGAGGAAAAAAATTTTTTTTTAGAAAAAAAGAAAATGTGTTTGTTTATGGATTTTCTAAAAATTTTTAAGTTGTACAAAATATTTAAATATCTTCAGGTTTTTTCGTCTTTTAAAACATTATATTTAATTGCATGGAAATAAGGTTTTTATAACATTATTTAACAGTTTTTCCTAAATTATTATCGCAACTTATCGAGGGCTTTTACGATAAAATTTAAATAATTAAATAATGCCACTCGATCCTTTATCATTACTTTCAGTCACAAGACAGTGTTCAATTCGCAAATATTTTTTAATTCAAAAGGCCAAATGTTCATCCTCAATACTTCTAATGAATAAGTAAAAAGCTTTTACCTGTCAGAAAGTGTTAAACTGTCAAAAACAGACGAACGCAGTTTTAAACCCCAAATAACTTGTTTTTCCCCAACAAGGAAAACCCTTTACAAAACCTTTCCCCAAATTTTTAACCCATGGCCCCCTTTTTTTCCAATTTAAAAAACCCCCCAAAAGGCCCCGAGTGAAAAGGCTACTTAAATGCATAGTATAGAAATAAAAAAAAATTTTAAAAATTATGTTGAAGAATTTTTTTTTTTTAAAAATTTTCAAATTTTTTTTTAAAAAATAAAATTAAAAAAAATTAATGACTTGGATGAATTTGATGAGATGTTACGAGTGTATTTATGTCTATCTCAATGTGTGTGAGTAATAACTACAAATCCCCGGCCCCACTTTTTTTCCAATTCCTAAAATTTCCCATTTTGTCTATATATTTATTTTTTTTATATATTTGTATATTTATTTATTTATTTTGGGTGGAATTTTCAATCGTTAAAAAATTTAAACATTTTAAAGCATTGAATTGAGCTGAAATTTTTAAACAGGATCTTTTTTGGATGACAATAAAATAATTTAATTAAAATTAAAAAAAATTTTATTAAAACTAATTTTTTAAAAAGAATTACAAATACAGCCACGTTGGCGACTTAAGGCCCCGGCGACTTGTGCCCAAAACTTAAAAAGGTTTTTTTCTTTCTTGAAAGCATTCAGTTGGACGGGGAAATTAAAAAGGACAAATGAACTTTTATGAAAATTTAAAAAAAAACCTAATTACCCCCAAATTGTTGGGGATTCTTCCTATGTATATACATATTTATATTAATTGTAACTATTTAATAAAAAAATAGCTAAAAAAAAAATTTTTGTTGGTTTATCTAAAATAGGAATTGACTTAAAAATTGGGAAAAATTATTTTTTTTATGATGAGGGGTTTTTAAAAGGTACTTAACCAGTTCCAAAATTGAAAGACGGGGAAAAAAAATCAGCAACCCTTTACAATTTAACCAAAAAAAAGGAAAATAAATTTGGGATTTGTTTTTGTAACCAGTGGTCCAAGCATTGGTGTAAGTTCCACATTTGTAGACATTTCAATAAGATGCTAGTGTATTAGTATGGGTTCATCTGTATTTGGTATCTGAGTTTATCTATTACAAAATAGTTCAACACCCAGTCGGGAATATTCAAGTGAATTATTGTTATTTATTTAAATTTCCATAAAAATAAAAATGGTCAAATATTTAAAATTTTATATTAAACCTTGCGTGAACTACCTGACGTTTTTAAGGGACACCCAAACCCAAATTTTAAATTTTTCCCCGAAACCCCCAAATAATAATTAAAGGGCCACCAGGGGTCCTTTTGGGCCTTTTTGGGGAAACCCCTTTAAAAAACACATATTCATAAGTAGATAAACCCAAACGACTGTGTAAAAGAAGCTACAAAATAAAAAAACCTTTTTCCACAACGGGATCTTTCCTCTCTCATTGGTTGCTTAAAATATCACGCTTTGAAGATGCACGTTGGCTATACTTGATATTATATTGTTTAAACTTCCCCCCCCGTAAAAAAAAGAAATTTTACATTAGATTTTTTTTAAATCCGACTACGTTTCCGGGAAACCCTGATTTTTTTTAAAAGGATAAATGGATAATATTTTTAAAAATTTTGTTCAATTGAATAGAAAAAAGATAAAAATTTTTTTAAAATAATATTACAATAAAAATTATTTAAGACAATATTTTTTTAAAAAAAAAAACATAGGGAAAGACCCCTTTTCCCAAAAAATTCTCCTTTTTGGGAAAAAAGCTTTATTATAAAAATTTTTTTGCCTGTCTTATCGGCTTTTTTGTACAGAGGCTCAACTAAATTTTGAAAATATAACTTAGAAATTTGGGGTTTTCCCTGTTTTAAGACAAAAGGAAAAAATTTTAAAAAAAAACGCCGGGGATTTTTTCAATGGGGTTTTAACTTTGAAAATAAAAGTGAATTTTTCAAACATCATAGTTGAGCCCAAGAGGTCCGAGCTATAGACAGGCAAAATATTAATTTTGAAACATTTTTATAAAAGGGGGAAAAAATTTTTAAAAAGGTTATTCTAAGTTAATTTTTTGCCCAAATAAATTTTATTTAAAAAAAATTTTTTTTCAAAAAAGTTCCTTTAAAAACCCAAATTTTTACATGTATTCCAATTTAAGGAAACTTAATATCATGAAAATTTTCCATTTATGCGCTTTTTTAAAAACATGATTCCCAACGTAGTTTTTTAATTTTTAAAAAACAAAAACTTCTTTTGTAACTGCCTTCACTGAGTTTCAGGCGGATGTAAAAACCAAACCAACGGCTTTGTTTAAACATCAAGGGCTTCCAAATTTGAAAGAATGTTAATTTTTTTTTGCCCTTTCCTCCTTAAAAATTTTAAAACTCAAATCCATTTGAAAAATTATCGTATCAACATGAATTAAATATAGAAATTTAAATTAGGCTGTTTTTTTTTCCGTAAGATTTCGAAAAAACACTTACTTCCCCAAACCATTTTTAAAATGTTGGAACATATTATCTATATGCATACATTTTTGACATGAAGGCCCCGTGGGAAAATTGGGGACGCCCTTTCCCTACCACGGGGTTTTGGGTTCCCCATCCTCGAGCTGGGCAAGTCCGTCTCAGCCTTTCATCCCTTCAGTGGGTCGATAAATGAGTGCCTAGTTTTCTTGGGAGCCAAAAAATTCGAGGTTTTTTCTTCCCGACTGGGCAAAATTTTTCATCACCCCAGCTCCCAATGGTCACCGGGGATACTGGGGAAGGCCACAGTAAACCTTTGGGGGTTTTTTTTCCCCCGTAGGGGGGTATTTTCGATTTTAAAATTTTTTTAAAATTTTCCCGGAGGGACAATTGGTTTTTAACCTTTCCAAAAAATTCGGGAAAAAATTTTAATTTCTCTTTCTTTGAAAATGGGGAAGGGTTTTTTAAACCAAAGGGACCTTTCCGGGTTGGGAACCCCGGGAAAAACCCTTTTTTAAAATGGAAAAACCAAAACACCCCCGTTTCAGGAAAAAATTTTCTTTTTTCCCGGAAAGGGAACCCCGGGGGTTTAAAAATCTTTGATTAGGAAAAGTCAATGTGAAAACCCAAAAATCCTTGCCGGCCCTTCAAAATTTTTTTAAAAAAAGAATTCTCTTTTTTCCCTTTTTCCCCCAAAACAACTTTAACCCCGAAAGGGGGCCTTTTAACCGGGGATTTGTCTCCCCTGAAGCTTACCCCCGGGGTTTTACCCCCGCGAACCCTTTTCTTTTTCGTTCCGTAGGAACGGATAAAAAATGCTTTGTTAAACTGACCCAGTAATCGCCATTGCGTGCCACTGACTAGCTTTTATGTGTATAAGTTAAGCTTAATATATATAATTCACCATTTAAATTTTCTGTGGAGGGATGCTATTTACTTAAAAGGTTCTTGAACCTTCCAAGACATTGCAGGATAGTTAAATTTTTGAAGTTATACTTCTTTTGGGGCGTTAGAGAAATAGGATAAGGGTAAATTTTTTCAATGCGCGCGCACCCAGTCACGGATGTGACGCATACCGTCGCGGATGTGAAAATCCTTTGTCTAGAAATATACAGAACGGGACATATCATTTCTGCCTTCGAAATTCTCGAAAATATTTCCTCTTCCTGAAGAAGGGACACCCGGGTTTGAACCGGAGATCTCTCGATCTGCAGCCGAATGCTCTACCACTGTGATATACAACCGCGTCAGAGAACCTTTGCTTTGTGTTCCGTAGGAGCGTATACGATAATGTGCTTTGTCTAGAAATATACAGAATGGGACAAATCATTTCCACTTTCGAAATTCTCAAAAACATTATTTCTCTTAACTTCCCTGAAAATGGCGGCACCCGGGTTTGAACCGGGGACCTCCAGATCTGCAGTCGAATGCTGTACCACTGAGCTATACACCCCGTGTCAGCGAATCTTTGCTTTGCGTTCCGTAGGAACGGATATTAAAATGCTTTGATTAGAAATGTGCAGAATGTGACAGATCATTGCCGCCTTCGAATTTCTAAAAAAAGAATTCTCTTCACTTCCCTGAAGAAGGGAGCACCCGGGTTTGAACCGAGGACCTCTCAATCTGCAGTCGAATGCTCTACCACTGAGCTATACCCCCGCGTCAGCGAACCTTTGCTTTGCGTTCCGTAGGAACGGATACGAAAATGCTTTGTCAATAAATATGCAGAACGGGACAACCATTCCCGCCTTCGACCCTCCCCATATTATCGGTCCTATTGTTTCATTGCGGGGTGTTTAAATTTATTTAAATCGTGATTATCTCAGATTTGGATTTTCCGATTGACTGAAGGTTTGTATCGTTCAACTCTGCTCGTGACCGCCTTTCCTCTTTCGCCCAGCTTGCCCTGCTAAAGATTTTAGAAAGATTTTAATCTTGTTACGCCAAAGAAGTATAACTTCTTAAGTGGGTACATAAGTACAAACACACTTTTTTTACTGTATTTGCTTAAAGGGAAATATCCTTTTAGAGACACAACTGTTTCTATCTTAAAAATTGTCACATTGGTACATTTAAAAAAATGATGCAATATTGCATCATCCAATTATTTGCACCAATCAAGGTATTCATTAAGGAATTCATATGATCCTCAAAGTTTCCGGTTTGGCAAAATGTCAAAGGCTGAGATTTCTGAAACGAAACAAGAACGGTGGTGTGTAATGACCAATGTCCGCAAATGCTTCTGTTGATGCTGCTGTTCGCTTTGAGTGCGTGTCAATATTAGTAAATGTGCACTTCAAATACTAAAAATGTTTATTTATCTATTCAACAAATGCCCCCAACAAGATAACCTGTCAAAAATGTTGTTTAATTTCTTATGAGATTGTCTCTCTCACTCTCTCACACCTACACATGCACACACCCACGCACACGCACACAAGAGTCAAAAATGAAAGAAATCTAATTGAAAAAGAGCAAGAAGCTCAAACCGTTTCAAATTGTTAGCAGCTGTGTTTTATAAATCGTTAACAATTTAAGGTATTTGACTACGCTCGGAACCGTGATTTAGCAAAAGCATGTAAGTCGATAATATTTATGATATTTAGTGTCACTTAGATTAGAAAATGTACATAAAATTGTTTTAAGAATAGTATTACAATGAAAAATTATTAAAGTACAATATTTTGACAAAAAATGAACATAAAATGACCCATTTTCAAAATATTCTCCTTTTGTGAAGAATGCTTCTATTATAATAATATTTTGCCTGTCTATAGTTCAGTCCTCTCTGTACAGGAGCTGAAATAGAATTTTTGAAATATATAACTCAGAAGTGGGTTTATTCATATTTTACTGCAACGGATTGGAGAAATGTTAATGAAAAAAGGCTGATAGTTATTTTAAGTGGTGGTATTTCTGAAAATAATGTGAATTTTTCAAAAATCCTATTTCAGACTCTCTGGAGAAGTGTTTACTTTATATAAGCAAAATATTATTATTATAGAAGCATTTTTTTTATATAAAAGAAGAACGTTTTGAAAAAAGGTTATTCTAAGTTAATTTTTTGACAAAATATTGTATTTAAATAATGTTTTTTTTGTCACAATGTCCTTAAAACAATTTTATCTATGTATTCTAGTCTAAGTGACACTAAATATCATGAAAATTATCCATTTATGCGTTTTTTTAAAATAGTCGGATATCTTAAAAGGAAAAAAAAATGTAATTTTTAAAGTTTTTTCAAATGAAACATAACATCAAATTTATGTATCCTTCTCAAGAGAGAAAATAAATAAAGTACTCACTGAAAATTCATGGTCTGGATTGCTTGCAGGTTTAGCAAACATATTTCTCTTCAGAATTTTTAGTTTCGAACTCCTTACATGCAAAGTAGCCAACGATTTCAAGTTTCCGAAAACGCCATTTGCCAACTTGATTGTTTTTGTGTCAACCAAGTGAAGGGTAGTAACTGAGGGCCTGACATTGTGTTGAAAATCTTTTCCTAACGACGTTATATCAATGTTATAAATTAACAATTCTTCTAATTTATTGAGATTTTGAAACAATTGCCACTGCATTCCACGTTCTATTTGTATATGTGCTAAAAACATGAGTTTGAGAGAATTTTCGACTGGTGGAGGCTTGTCAAAAAGAGAAATTAATGTTGACTTGGAAACCATCAGTGCTTGAAATTTCTCAGAAATTAGTGCAGATGTTGGCAAGTACATCAAAGACGAATCAAACAAAATAAATTTTCTGAATATCATACCACCCGTTTTTTCTACGATATCAATAAGAATTTCGGGTTTTGTTATATTGATGCAAATTATAGCTGGAGTCTTAGGATTTACACAAGCACACGGAAGTATAACTTTTGGAGGAGGACACTCAGCTCCTGAAGCCAAGTTAAGACACAAAATAACAAGAAATGCAAATAAAGAAGCATCAAAAGTTTTAAGGGACATTGTTTTAGAATTGTGTGATTGAATAATGTATTGAATATTCCTTAAGAAATGTCCAAAACAAGTAGCAGTTTTTCATCTGGCCCTCAGCAGAATGCGAATATTGAATCCATTTGAATTAATCAGCAAAGATTAGAAAAAATGGCGAAAGTCGTAAACAATATTTAATCAGAAGAAAATCTATTTCTCACCAAAAATGTAAATAAAATACAAATGCAGACATAACGTATGTATTTAATTTCTATCAACTACAATTTTTATATTTTTGCGGAGTTATAAATTGGAAGGAAGATAAACATTTTTATCATAATTTTATTACACTGGGATACAAAAAAAAATTATAAAAATTATTTCTGTAAGTACAATTTCTTTTTTATGTGTGTGACAAAATAACGTAAATAAATACGAAGTAATGCAGTTCTATTTTGTACTTTTACTCTGAGATTGATATCAGAACACTTGCTTACAAACATGTGATTCCCGTAACTCAGCTTTTCTCAAACTGTGTGCCCTTTACGATAGCGATAACCTAAGTGGGGGGTGCTAGTATATCACAAAAAGTCGAAAGGAAAAGATTACTTTAAGGCTGTTTTCGCCGTATGTACCAGAGTGTGAACTTAACGCGGAACACATTTACGGACAGAAAAGATGCCTCAATTTTTATAAGAATTCGTGACATTGAAACTCCTGCATTTTCTTACAATATGGTATTTTTAAAATTTCAAAATATTTCCAAATAACTAGTTTTAACATATAAAGAAGTAGCTTATTTAGCATTACGGTATGTGAGAAAAATGCGAAACACATTTGATAAAAGAAAAAATGTGTTAACCCGGATAAAAATGAGTAGTATTATAAAATAAGTGAATCGCTACAGGATAGTGAAGCCAGAATATAATATTAATGTTTGAGTACTTTTATATCTGAAAAGGTATTCCGAAATAGACTCCTATTCTCTAACATTAGCCGAAGACAGCCTTAAAGAAATTACTAACTTACTGAAAGGAAACAAAACAAAATTTAGATGTTAGTATCTTTTATTGTTTTAGAAACTGAATTCAGCAGAAGTGGAAAAACATACATATACGTAAGTAGGATTCGAAAGTTCCCGGACTGAGTCTATAACGTGAAAGATTTTTGCAGTCGAGCTATTATGATAACTTTACTGTGTTACTGCATCCTTCCCTTTTCTAAAAATGGTTTGTTTGAAATCTCAGGGTCGGTGGCTGATTGAAAGAAATGGCGAATGTGTTGAGCAGAAATTGAACATCAAATTTTGTGATTGCTTTGTTGTTTGTTACTAATGCCACCTGATAGGCAAAGGCTAGATCAAGGCCCACGAAATTCATCATGGTAAAGGGATAAGAGACGCATGTTGTTAGCCTTATCTTTGAGCACCATGCAGATGACAGAACGATTTAGCTCGATTTCACTCCAATTTTGAGGGAGAACTCCCTGGCGGTGGTCAGGGGCCTCTCATCTTTCTTCCCTTTATCTATCCTCATGAGAGGACTTTTGGCTCGAGGGCTATTTAAAGTACCCCCATGCCGTAAGGCACTAACGATTTACAAACATCCATTTCTTCTCCAGGATTCGAACCCAAGCCCAACGGCACAGCAGTCTATCACGCTAATCACTATACCGGTTGGGTAATGAGTGCTACAGAGACTTAAGAAATGTAAAAGCTTGTGTACAGCTTTGATACATTATCGGGAACGCAAGCTTTTGAGTGACATCGACGTTTCAGAGAAGACAGGGAAAGTGTCTAAGACGACGGAAGCTCTAGACGTCTACAGACTTCCAGCACCACTGAGAATATCAAAAAGATTTCTGCGGCGGCTTCAAACAATAGCGCAAATACTAGAATCAATTAGAATATCCAAGGACATATGTTAACATTTACTGGCTAAAGATCTTACATTCATAGGGTGTATCGACATATTGTTTTCCACATGTTAAACAAAGACCAAAAAAGCAACTCGAATAAAAATGACGGGAGCCTTAAAGATCCTTCCGTACTTGACAAAATTGCTCCTGGAGGTGAGATATGGGTGATTGCAAGCCATATAAAAAACTTTAAAGCATCGGCAACTTGGAAATTGCACAATCTCCACGCAAGCAAAAATTCCACTAATGATCGCTCTAAATCAGGGTTTCTCAAACTGTGGGGCGTGCCCCACTAGGGGGCGGGATAACTGTACGTTGGGGGTGAGGGTGCGAACATATCGAAAAGTCGAAAATAAAAGATTTAAAATAATTATCAATTTACTAAAGAAAGCAAAACAAAATAAAGTCTAGCATAATAAAAATTCAAATACATATTCACACTGATTGGCTAATTAATTTATTAATATTAATAAATTTAAAACAAGTTTACTAATTACTTTTGACTTTCATGTGCTTGTCACATATAAAATATAATACTTGTCTTGATAATTCGTGCAGTTTATAGTTAAAAGTCGCTTTGTAGCTTTAGCATGGCCGTCCCCCTAGGGAAGGCGTGATAACCTTACATGAGGGGGGGCGATCATATCGAAAAATAGAAAATAAAAGATTATTTAATTTTTTTTAATTTACTGAAAGGAAGCAATACAAAATACATTTTGGCATAACAAAAAATAAAATACATGTTGAAAAACAAAATTGCAATCTATTCCAATTTAAAAATTAGAAAGGAAAAATAACATCATACTTAACCAATTACTTATATTAAAATTTAATACTTATCTCGATAATTTGTACGGTTTCTAATTAAGATCGTATTGTGGCTTTAGCATTAAAAAACTTGAAAATTGGGTCGCCAATGTTGAAACTTTGAGAAGCTCTGGCTTAAGGGCCTTATTTCGAAGTAGATGTGTTTCAGCTGTATAATTAGCAATATTTTTTAATTTACATACTCAGCCCAGAAACTTTTAAATCCTACCTCATATTTAAATTGAATATTCTTCAATTTATTATAATTTCGGAATAATAATATATTAAATATTTTTAAAATGGAGAGAAAATATTAAGTGGAGTACGCTTTCTTGCTGTTGTCCATCTAACGTCATTAAAACTAAAGTTTCAAGTGATTTAATTGGTGATAATTTGATTTCACTGTTGGAATTATACATTTGTGCTTCAAAACTTTTGATCATCTTAAAGGCATTCCCTTTGATTCTTTATTTCCAGAGATTTAATACTATTGTTTACATTTTCGTCAATTTGAATGTTCTCATCTTTCATTCATATACTGATGGGAGGCTGGAAATGGTCCCTCACTTTCTAGCAATTTATATACGAGTCCCCCTTGACCGGATGTGGTGAAATTCCTTCAGTGGGGAGTGTCAAGGGATTCCCGCGCTTTTCTGAGTTCAGTGAACGCATAAATTTCATGAATTGTAGCATTGTGCAATGGGGATTGTCCAATGAGTAACTAGTTTGGCTCCAGGATTTCGGCGCGATGGAATTGAGAATAAAATTGAACGCACCCGAATTTCCAGGAGGCTCTCTCTTCCAAACTCCCAGCACTCAGCCGAAACCAAGCGTAGTGAAATCGCCACCCCAACCGGGACTGCCCAAGGTGACCATGTACTCTTCCCTTCAAAGCTAAGTTTTCTTTCATTATTTTTTTTGTAAACCTAATTTTTACTTATGTATCAATAAATTTAACTTAAGCGAAATGGGTATTTAATCGAGTTTGTAGTTATTAACAATTAATTAATCGAGATAATTTTATTTATTAACATTGGCCATAATGCTAATGAATACCGAACCTGGGTTACTTAAACTAATAATTTATTACTATGGCCTTGCATCAATACCATAAAATTTATTTTGTTTTGAGTTGTTGAGCAGTTAAAAACGAAAATAAGCGTAAATGTATGCTTTATGTAAATTTTTTTGAAAAAAACAGCTTAAAATGATTCAAGGAGCTCTGTTCTTTGCAAATTTAAATTTTCTTTTTTTTAATATCTAGTGTATGTAAATATCAATGCAGATTGAAACTGGCATGGCTTCTTCCCTAATCAGTCACTTTTTGCCGAATATGTAGAAAATGTTTTTAAATTAAAAATAAATAAATAAATATAAAAATGTAAGAC
Source organism: Trichonephila inaurata madagascariensis (assembly GCA_019973955.1). Taxonomy (NCBI): domain Eukaryota; kingdom Metazoa; phylum Arthropoda; class Arachnida; order Araneae; family Nephilidae; genus Trichonephila; species Trichonephila inaurata. The sequence goes on from BMAV01007067.1 coordinate 51,142, forward strand.
AAAATATTTCGTTCACCGAGCAATTTAGTTAATATTTCTTGCTCTCTCAACCCTCAAAGTTTGTATTCTGTTTTAAGGTTTATCTTCGGCGACCTCCGCATAAATTTTGCCAAGCGCTCTTTATTATATAAAACTTTAATGTGACAAAATTTTTGATCTAAAATACGACATGAAATTATCAAATGACAAAGAAATGATTCTGGTTGTAAATCTGAAAGCTTCACACAAATGAATTAAAATTTTTAATTTCATTCTTTGTTCTTATTCCTTTATTTTTTGCGATTTATTACATATTTATCTTGATTTTAAATAATATTCCTATTCATGATAATAAACGAGTACATTAAAATAACATATGAAAGGAATAAGTTTTTAGCATGGTTTTATTTGATGGTGTGGATTATAATCCTCTTAAATGCCACCGGCGTTTATAAACATCTCACTCAGCCAATGCATTAATTGCCCCGGACCTATATATACATCTTTCCGAAGCACGATTTTTCCTGTGTTCTGCTATCCATAAAATTATTCCGAAGGTTTTGGAATGCTGTAAAAGGACCTGACCGTGTGTGCGAAGGATTTATTTATTTCAGAGAATTTGCTTATTTATGCTTATTTTAGGAAAAATATGCAAAATCTACATATTTTTCAAAATAATCATCATTAAATGAAATATTTGCCTAAATTACCGTGTTTAAAAGCTAAATGCATTCAGTAGGATAAAGGTTTTTAATTTTTTTATTTAAAATAAATATAAACCACACACACATTTGATTTTTGTCTTCAATTCTAACTCATAAAATGTACTTTGATACTGTAACATCTGCTCATTTGTAGGACTCTCCCCAACAATACTTGTCAAGATTGACGTATGGGGAACCTAATTACCTACATGGACATTGTATCTCCCAAAAAGGACTGGCAATTCTCTCCTAATGCCTAGGGCAGGGATGGAGAACCTTTATGGATCAACGTGCCATTTTTTCTAAAGAAATGCTTAATAAGGTATAGAAGTGCCGTCAAATAATTTTGACTTGTGATTATTGGGAAAATATAATAAAGCAAAATACTAACAACACAAAACTATTTACTAAGAAAAATACATTTTGCACTTCATAATAGTAAATGTTTGAGTTATATATATTCGTTTAATTAAATTTAAGTAACATTAGTGTGACTTCTGTTGTTCCAGTATATATAAGTAGATGACAAATAACTTATATTAGGATTGTAAGATGTTACTTTTAGCAGAATGCATGCTAAATTGGAGTCATCTGCCAAACAGTTTCTAAACGAGTCTTTAATGTTATTCATCTCTGAAAATAAGGACTCGAAAGCATAAGTCAATGAAAATATGGTTAAAATAGCATGAACCTGCTTCTTCAAACAGTTAATGTATCTGGAATCGAGTTTAATGTTTCCAAAATTTCGTTATTGGTATTTTTACTTATATTGCTTGTTAATCTTTCTGTTTCAACCAATTCCACTTTTTTCTTGTTTCAATACGTTTTTGAATCCATATTGAACTAGACTAGAAATCCCTAAGTTGCATTTCAAAACTTCTTCAATTTCCAACCAATCAAATTGGGGCAAGTTCAGTTTATAAAATGATGTCTCATCAGGGTACATAATAAACTTGAACGTTTCTGATAAATCTTTGAACTTAGAAAATTTCACTGAAAATTCCTTAATTGAAGAATCAATTAGGGAAATAACTATTTCTTTGTTGGTTTCTTATGTACATCTTAATCTTTGAAATAGTTTTTCAAGTTTGGGTTCCTTGTAATAATATAGTTTCTTAACTAAAATACGAACATTTTGATCGGTGGCGTGCCCAAAATATTGTGACGCGTGCCATCAATGGTACGCGTGCCAATGGTTCTCCATCCCTGGCCTAGGGCATATAACGCATGTGAACCGATTTGGAAAACGACTTATATATGTCGCCACATGTTTTTTCTTTCGCCTACATACAGACGATCTCCAGCCTCAACGTTCTTTTGGAAGGAAGTATCGGGGAACATCCATTGTGGTGGATACCCCTCACCCATCTGGGCCACAAACAACTTGAGTGAAGAGTAATGTCGTGCTGGACACCCTCAATGTGAATGTGACTAGGTGATTTATAGCCCTCCAGATGGTGAACAAGATACCACTTCGGAGTTGGGATAAGACGTGTCACCCTATTGTCTCCAAGCACCAATGGAGTAGGACTAAAGTGAGGAGATCTATGTGCAGATATGTTACAGAAGCCAATGAAAGAGAATAGGGGGAGTGAAAGTGACCCGCTCAGGGAGTTTAAACGGTCGGATCGGAAGTTGATGGAACTTTCTCAACAAGCAAATTTCGTGCCCTGTAATCACGTACGCTTTTCCCATTTGGGGCGCAGCGGCCCCCACCCCCACGAAATTCAAAACAAAATTTTACGAATTATTACTAACGCACCTTGGTACGTTAGAAATAAAGTCATACATCACGATTTTCACATGGAGCCGATAAATAATTACATCACTAGAACTGCCAGGGATATTTTCACTTCTATTCAAAATCACAATCGAATTATTAGAGCACAAACGCTTTTCACGTATCCACATTCTAAATTAAATTTTGCATACAAGACTGCAAAGTGGAATTTTCCCCTCAAGCCTCCGTAAACACTACAAAAATAGTTAATTCCTACGCTTTAACAACACTGAAATGCCTTTTGCCTTTCATCGAAACTGGGTCAGAGTAAATAAAGCTGCTCCGCCGTCGGTTCCCCCCTTTGTGTTTGCAGAGCTTTTTGCTGTTTATCATCAGCTTTCCTTCCTATGTTCTTCCATTCTCCCCCCGTGGCGTTACTTTTGGTTTCGTTTCGGCCGGCTGTTTTCCTTTCCACTGCCCCCTGCGGGGGGCCTCCTCTGATGTCGGTTGTTCATTTTCACCCTTCTCCGGGATACTAGGTATAAGCGATTACCGCTTGAATCCGATGTATCTAATTTTCGTTTCGTTTCCATGGACTTTCCATCTTCTTTAGTTTACGGAATTACTTTCCTCTTCAGTTTGAGTTTGCAGGGGAAGCCACCCCTGAAAGACCTAGTAAGGCGAACGTTGAAGCCATAATTGCTAAGACAACTGGGCAACTGCTAGAACAATCGGGCTTGGAATATGACTTTTCAATCACTAAAATCTGTGAAATTTGACAAATTAACAATGAATCTACTGTTTTATGACATTTAATCTAGAAAAAATGTCTTTTTGGCAATTAGCTGTGTGATCCCTCAAGCTACCTACTGCGAAGTAATTTATAGGAGTCACGACGCCACAATACTTAAGTTATTTGAAAGAAAAACTTACAAATCGAATGCCATTATTTTCAAATAACTGGAGTGAAATCACTTTTAGTATTCATACCGATAATTTTATTTAAACTCTCTATTATACACTGCTGGCCACCGTAAATGCAACACCCTGAAGGAAGGATGCAAATAACATGAAATTTACAGCATGCATTAGCGGAGGTGAGATATGCAAATGATTAGAATTTCAATGCACATATACCATAACGCGCGCCTGTGGCGCTACCTCAAAGCGCTATTTAATGCTTGACGATTTCGACCATTTAAAGTTCGGCAACTGTTTTTTCTTGTGGTTTTTTCTAAAAACGATCAGTTATGTCTCGTAGAAAACAGCGATCCGCTTTTTGATCAAGTATCCGAGTTCGACAGAGGAAGGATAGTGGCCTACAGAGATTTTGGAATATCTTTCAGACTAATCGGTAGTCGTGTTGGATGAAAACGAAACAACTGTAATGCGGATATGTGTCCGTTGGATGCATGAAGGTACGACAGACCGACGTGGTCGATCGCGTCCACCTCAGTGCACCACTTCAACGTGAGGACAAGCAAATTGTGCGCATGGCAGTGACGGATCACTCAGTCACATCAAGAGCCATAGCATAGCACATTGAGTCTGTAACACATCATTCAGTGTCATGCGCGTAAAATTCGACGCCATTTACAGCAGAGTGGTTTGTCCGCCAGACATCCATTGCTTGGTCTACCCTTGACGAAGAACCACAGACGTCTCCGCCACCAATGGTGGGATGAAAGAAGGATGTGGGCGGCAGAATGGAATGAAGTTGTCTTTACTGACGAGTCACACATCTGTCTGCAACGCCACGATGGTCGGATTCGAGTCTGGAGACACCGTGGAGAGAGGATGCTGAACATCTGCGTTATTCGCAGTCACACTGGTCCTGCACCGGGTATTATGGTATGGAGTGGTATTGGATATCACTCTCGCACTCTTCTAGTACACATTACTGGTACTTTAAACAGCCAGCGCTACATCTTCGAGGTGTTGGAGCTAGTTGTTCTTCCTTACCTTCAGGGCTTGGCCACAGCCATATTTCAACAGGATAATGCGCGACCACTCATGGCACGCATTGTCCAAAGGTTCTTCGTCAATCACCAGATTGAATTGTTTACCTGGCCGGCTCGCTCTCAGGATCTTTCGCCAATAGAAAACATGTGGTCCATGGTTGTTCAACGATTGACCCAGATTACACCCCCAGCTGCCACACCAGATCAACTTTGGCAACGTGTAGAAGCTGCTTGGTCTGCTGTACCCCAAGAACACATCCAAAGTCTCTTTGAATCAATACCGCGGCGTGTTGAAGCGGTGATCACCAACAATGGCGGCTACTTTGACTACTCTTTCTGGTAGAAACCACACTTCACAGATGTCTATAAATTTAATCATTTGATACTTGGTCAACATGTTATCTACAAAATAAATTTTGTTGTGCTACCTCTTGATATTCTTGGTGTTGAATTTACGGTGGTCATGCAGGGCAGTGTGATAAAAAAATTTCTATCCTAGTGTTTGAGGTAATTCAATCATATTATGCTATTTCCATACTGGAAGTTTCAATGCTAAAGAAGAAAAGGAAAGTTATTTGGGTTGTTTTCAAACATTATTTTTGACCATTGCCGTGTACTCGTTAGAAGGCTTATTTAGTCATCCTTTTCGAACTATTAAACAGAAAAGCATCACACAAAAGCATTAAAAAGAATTTTTTTATTTCATCGTTTTGCATTGTTTCTTTTTAAGACAGTGATAACATATTTAGGTATAATCTCAAACAACTCCTGGAAGCCTTTAACACAATATTCTTTCATAAGGTTTGTTGTAGTTTATGGAGAAAATATCGGCTTTGTTAATCTCTCGTTCGAATTCTTCTCTAGTATTACATATCGCCTACTCAGAGGAAGGGTTGTCTCAGGCTAATTGGGTGATATGAGTGTAAACTCTTTTAGACAACCCTACTTGTAAAACGACAACCCTAAGGTCTGCAGATGAGGAAAATAAATAAGTTATTTGCCTTTGGGTTTTCTAGATATTTTGATTGCAGAAATTGTGATACTTCTCAATTTTAGCGCGTGAACTGATTTTCAAAGATTTTATAGACTTACCCATGTATGGGTTCAAAAAATGAAAAAAAAAAGTTTTTCATAAATTGTTTCCTTAACATATCTAAGATACGGGTGTATTTTTTAGAATTCGAAGTCGTTTTAAAGAAGAATGTGTTAGATGTAGAAGAGAAACTGTTAGTAGCGCTAAGTTATAAGATTTTCATTGTTTTAATCGGACTTGAATCTTTAAAAGCGTTTTTCTCAAAACTGTGTTTTTCAAACTTTCCTTCATCATATCTCAAGAACGGTTTGACTGAAAGATTTCAAATTTATAGATACACTCAGCATATATATACGCACCAAATGGACTACAGATCATTCCAAAATTAAAAGTATTTCTATTTTCTTATAACAAAAACATAAAAAAAACTCATGAAATTCGAAACTTTTTCTTTAAAAGTCTACCAAAAATCAAACTTTTGATATTTTCAATTGAAAAATGTCCATTCTGTGCATTTAAGCTTATAGATTAAAACGCCATTAATTTTTTTTTCGTATAAGCCAATCAGCCGGTATCGTGGAGGAAGTGAGAGTCCATTTTTTAGACGGGTTTGTTCAGAGCGTTATAACTCAAGTTCTATTGAATATTTTTGGCTAAATATTTATACGCATACTGTTAAAATACATATAAATAGACGATAAAAAATACTTAAAGTTCTATAATTTTACTGGTCGTCAAAAAAAATTCCTTAAGAATGCTTAAAAAACAGGCCGTTACATGTGTGAACCCTCTTAATCTGGCCTTGATTAAGACTAAAAATAAATCTCAATAACAAATTTAAGATTTGGAACAGCCATTTGTGCAGTTGCAAATCGTTTTTGAGTATGTTTTCATGTGCGGGTAAATAACGCCGAACCCGAACTCGTAATTATGAAGGACTACAGCTACTATTGAAAAAAAAATTATTCATTTCGTGAAAATGATGATCATTAGTGGGACCAATAATTAAAGTTTATCATAGTACGTAAGGTTATAAGGAAGAGCAACTTGCTGAACTATACACCCTCCGTATCAATTGAATTAATGATTAAAATATTATGATGGTTTTCAAGGATTTCCCAAAAGCGCTTATGTACTAAAACGGCTCTTTAGAAATGCTTGAACATATTTTTTGCAATTACATGTGAGAAAACATGAATCAAAAGCAAAAAGTATAATATCAAATGAATTTCTACAAAGTTATAACTTCTTAAGGGGTGTTGGAAAGCTAAAATCTTATTTTTCTGACGATTTGAGATTTTTACATTTTCAAATTGTACAGAGTTTAACCTTTCTAAAAATACCTTACTTTAACCTCTAGGGTATTTAGAAGCCCTTAAATTCTATTTTTAAAAAATTGTTGAATCTGGGCCACGACCATTTTATTGGCGAAAAATATAAACAAAGTACTTCATTTTTGCTTACAAGTGTAACGTCTGATATAAACCAAAACATGTATCTTTTATTTTAAATTGAGCCTTTTATTTTTTATTTTCAAGCCGATTAGAAGTCTCACTGTATACATTAAAATCAATTTATCTCAAAATGTAAATTTTAATGTGCGATGTACCTTTTCTGAGAACCTACTGTTCACAGGTATGTAAATTTTTTATGAAATTTTTATAATGATGTCTAATATATCCTAAAATGAGCTTTTTGTAAAAGACTCAAAAATTTATTTTTACGAATTTTTTAAGTGAAAAATGGGTGAAATTTCGCAATGTTTGATAAAACATTTCATAATTTACTAAAAAATTCAAAATTAGCTAGAAGCTCATTTCAGTATAAAGAGAGAGGTATACTTTAATTGTATGAAAAATTTCAAGCGTGTACATATAACAGATTTTGAAAAAAAGTACATCGAAAACAGCCAATTTAACATGGTCAGTATAAAGAGAGAGGTTTCCAACTCCCTTTTAAAAGATAAAAATTTGAAATGAAAAAATTAATTTTTAAATTTTATTAAAAAATATGACACCCAATTTACAAAGAAAACGAAATAAAGTACTCACTCGCAATTAAGAGTCCGAATCGCTGCAGGTTTTGCGAACATGCTCCTTTTCAGAATTTTAATATTGTTATTTCTTAAATGCAAAGTAGTCAGTGACTTCAAGTTCACAAACACGCCATTTGCCAACTTTACCATTTTAACCTCAACCAAGAAAAGATCAGTGATCGAGGACTGAACATATTGCTGAAAATCATTTCCCAAAGTTTTTATTTCAGTTTGATAAATTAACAAACTATCCAGTTTATTGAGATTTTTAAGAAGATTCCACTGTATACCATGAGTTATTTGTATATGCGCTAAAACATAAATATAAGAGAGTTTTCGGCTGATGGTTCCTTATCGAATAGTGAAACTAATGTTGAATTGGAAACCATCAAAGCTTGAAATTTCTGAGAAATCAGCGCAGATGTCGGTAAGTATATCTAAAGACGAATCACTCATAATAATTTTTTAATATCATGCTACCTGTTTTGTTTACAATGTTGATTAGGGTTTCCGGGCTTGTTATATTTGCGCATATCATAATGGGACTTTTAGGAAGAGTACATTCACACGGCAGACATTCATACAGACATTCAGCAGAAACCACAAGTTAAAATACAAAACCATAAAAACTCCAAGTAAGGAGGCATCAAATATTTTAAAGACTTCATACTATAACTGTGTGAATTGCTTAAAGGTGTGGATAGTGCTTACGAAGTATCCATAATATAGAATAGTAGTTAATCCTTTGATAATAAACAGAAAATTCCCTAAGTAAAAATCAGCAAAGATTAAAAAAAGGAAATGGTGAGACGCAGGAAAAAGAGAGATATTTATAAACAGAATTAAATCTATTTTTCATCAAAAATCTAGATCTTCAGTTCATTTCTGCATATATTTTAAAGCAGAAATTATTTTCTGTGTGGATATGTTTTTAAAATGTTATTGTTTTCAAATTTAACCTTCTAGTGCTTTTCTTTTCTTTTTAAACTGAGCACAACATATTTATTTTGCTCCACTAATTTTTTTTTAATATTTCACATCCTACAAAATTGCTTAACTCTCAGTCTAGTTGGTTATTAATCTGTATTATCAGTTATTTTTTTAAAACTAAATATAGCTGAATTAAAAAATTCAAAAAATGCTTAAACTTAACTATAATCTTCAATTTTTAATTTTTAAAAAATAGTAACATAATTAATATTATAAAATGTGGAGGAATATTAATTTGAGTATACTTTCTTGTGGTTGTCCATATAACGTCCTTATAAATAAAATTTCAAATGATTTTATTTTATTTATTTATTTATTTATTTATTTATTTTTGCATTAGAATTATGTGCTTCAAAACATTTGACCTCTTCAAAGCATTCATCTTGATTCTTTGTTTCCAGATATTAGATACTACTTTCGACAATTTCGTTCATTCCAGTGTTAATTCTTTATTCACATACTCACCAAAATTTTTCTTTTGTAAATAGTTAAAAGAAAAAATAATGTATAAAAAAATATTCTATGCGAAATTTTTAAAGAATAATTTAACAAAATTCAAGGAACTCTGTTCTTGGGAATTATTTTTTAAATTTCAGTTTATATAAATATCAGTCCGAATCGGATCTGATATATCTTCCTCAAAATTGGTTATTTCTGGCCTAATATATAACGTGTTTTTAAATTAAAAATAACTAAATAAAAATAAAAAATAAGACACTGCAAAATTCGTTTGTAGAATAATTGATTTCAGTTTACTTGTTCTGATTATGCATGCCTACCCTCTACGTTTGTGCTCCTTTTTAAAGTGAATTTTTGTCAACCACAATAGAAAGGTTTTTCATTTTTTTACTATACAAAACGCTTAAGAACTTTTCCCTTTTAAGAGAACAAATTTTTTAACCTAAAACGTTTGATGAAAAAAGTCAAATGACTAAGTAATAACCCTTGAGATAAACACAGCAGCCTCAAAATTATCGCAAAACTTTTTAATTATTAGATTCTACGATTTTTGCTTTTCTTTTCCTTTTTTGTTATTTATTAATTTATTTCCTGTTTTATATAATACTACTACTAGTGACAACACAGACTGATAAAGGGTAAAAATCTGCCTAAACTGTATTTTTTAAAATTAATTTTGTGAAAATTAAAATTTATATTACGCGTTTCTTCAATTAATCCTCTTGGGAAATCTTTGGGCTATCAATTCGCGTTCTTCACAACCAACCCTTCTGAAGAAGAGAATAGGGATATTTAAATTAACTTACTATATGTAGTCGAGGTTTTCTAGCTTGAAGAGAGAAAGGATATATTTGAGTCAGGTGAGATTGCTAATGAAGGTATAATATTAGAGTGAATGTGATTTGAGGCTTTTTAAGAGGAAACTTTAAAGTGACGATTGTTCACTAAGATCGAATTGGCATTAGATTAAATCGGATGAAAGGTTAGATCCTTTATTAAGGTAACGATCAAGTTTGATAGTCTCCTAATCGTTCGCGTTTTACCGTGTTGTTCCACTTTCAAGGTTAACATTAAGACATTCTCTTACTATTATTAGTTGAAATTGTGTCTGTTCTTTGTGTGGTAGATAAATAGATTAATTGGATCAGGGCGAGTATTTCTTCCCTACCTCCCACACATCTCGGTGTCTGAGAGAGAGGTGCGAGCCTCTCACAGTATGAAACATTTGTCTATAAAAAATAAGTACATATTCAGTTAGATAACTGGCTATGTTATTAAAAGGATAAATTTAGAAATAGAAACATGATATAAAATATTTGATTTCTGTTTTCGTTTCTATCAGAAACATACAGCTTGCCACTCAAGCTATTTGAAGGCTACTTCTAATCCAACACCATTGTTTTAAGATGACAGTAGGAAAACCACTTTTAGCTAATATATCGAGACCATTAGGTGTTGCGGGGGATTAAGGGGCTTTATAGATAATTATTTCCGTTTTTAAACTGTTAGACGAAGAATCTTGAAATTTGTGGTAAGATGATAACTTTCATCGAGCAGACATCCGCTATAAAATGGTTTTTACGAAAATCAACCTCCAAATTTCGTTGCGGAAGATAAAGGGGTGTTATAGATAATTATTTCCATTTTTAAACTATCAAACATACACTATCGAAATTTGGTAAGCAGATTCCTTTCATAAAGTAGAAATCCGCGACAAAATGGGTTTTGCGAAATTGACACCAAAGGTATTGCGGGGAATTAAGGGGTGTTATACATAATTATTTCCGTTTTTAAACTCTTAGACGTAAAATCTATACATTTGGTAAGCAGCTCTCTTTTATGCAGGAGTGATCCACTACAAAATGCGTTTTGTGAAAACTTACTCGTACCTTTGAGTTGAAGTTGCTTAATGGGCGTTATAGATAATTATTTCCTTTTTTAGACTATTAGACGTACAGTCTTGAAATTTGGTAAGCAGATTCCTTTCTTGAATAGAGATCAACTATAAAATGGATTTTACGAAAATAGACACCCTAATGAGGTTGCGAGGGATTAAGGGGCGTAATAGATAAATATTTCTTGTTTTTTTAGCTGTTAGACCAAACTGCTTGAATATTGGTAGGTATGTTATTAATTAGAAAATCTGTCATTTTCTTGTCAAGAGGCAAGTATTACAAATAGAAGTATATTTTCAATACAATTGAATTCTTAGTGCTAGGATTTAGGTATCAATAATTCATATATATATATATATATATTATATTATATAGGCCAATTTCTACTAACAAGAGATCACATCCAAACAATAACATTCGACAAACACATAGACAGAGGAAAATCACACAATGAAGGAAAAAAAGAGTAATCGAGATAATAAATATAAAATGGATGCTGCAGTACTATGAACAATACTGACTTAGGACAGCATATTTAAAATAATTTATATAAAAGAGGGTTGAAATGTTTTTGGCCAGCCCAAACCCTTTTCCTTTGTAAATAACACTGAGCAAAAACCAAAGGAAATAATGGATAGAAATATCTAAATCCATTACAAGATAGAGGTAACTTACCTAAAAATTGACTTACAAATGCAAAGCCCGGCGCTAAATCTGAGGGAAATATTCAATTTGTTGCCAGATTCTATACCCAATACAGATTTAAATCATAAGAGTGGCTGAAATGTAGCAACAAAAGATTAAAAAGAATGGAAATAAAAATTAATAAATTGCATATTATAGCATAACTATAATAACACCAGAGTAAAATATGGATAAAATAATAGTAAGTAATTTCTAATTTAATTTTTTAGACTATGGAGATAACTATAACAAAATATTTGTTTATAGTAATAAGCTATTATCAATCTCATAATTTTAATCCTAACTATTTTGAATAGCTATATATATATATATTTATACAACATCATTAAATATCCAGCGAAGTGTGTGGGTAACGGCTAATTATTATACATGAGAATAAGATGGAGCAAAAGCAAACGTATTAAACTAAATAGAATTATGAAAAGCAAAAATTCGAAGGAAAAAAACTAATTTTTGTAAATTTTTTTTATCCTTTTAACAGCCTAGGAAATTCATTCGTCAGTGCTACCGTTTTCCAGCAGGCGTTTTCCCGTTGTTACGCAATTTCCTGCGCGCGGGAAAAATAAAATGTTTTTTCATGTAAATTTTTTTTATTTTAACTTTAAAAAAAACAAATAAAATGATGAAATAATAAAATGAAAATAGAAGACTTAATCTCTGGTGTTTGAATATAATAAAAGAAAATAATAAATTATAACTTTTTTAACCTGGTCTGTAATATATCCTCAAACATGGTTGGATACATAAACCAGTATCATATCTCGTGCATTCGTACAAAAAATTAAAAGCTTCTATTACATAAGGTAAGAGAAAATGACAACAAATAGAGAATAAAAAAAAGAACACACTCAAACGAAAAAACAAGAAAAACTGCTTAACCATAAATTTCATCGTTCCTGGAATATTCCCTTTCAAATTCTTTTCCCACCTCTTTTACTAAAGAATTTACATATTTCGGAAATTCCTTAGCATTATAATTGTATTCCAAAGCCGTGGGACTAGCTTTAAGCAGAGCAGCACAGGCGATGGTAGGCGATGTGACGTAACTGTGAATTTCCCACCGCACATCTGTGATTCGGCATCTTAGTAGATCGCCACACACGCATTGGCTCCGGCAACTTTAAAATTACTGCGGGGTCCCATCTTGGGTCTCCCAGGCAACCTCTGGCACCGCTAGGGACCCTTTTTTCCGCCCACTAGCTGGATGAAATGGAAGCTAAGGACGCCGGCCGCCGATCCCCGAAGCTAGAAAGGGCAGAGGTAGAGACAGAGAACGGGAGATGGTCTGACAACTTTAGCCGAGAGTGGACCACAAAGAATCTCCTCCCTCACAAACCACATCATCTGAACTCTTATAATCTCTCTCATAAGTTTAATAACAACAATGTATAATCTGTAAGTAATAGTTCTGCGACTTAAATAAACTAAATGTTTAAATTAATCAATAACGTGCTATCGTTATTTATGTCAAATGTTACAACGAGTATACACGTCCGGGACACTAAAAGCATCGGCTCCGTACGACGAGTATACACGCCCGGGGCACTTAAGGGGTTACACAAAATAAAATGCCAATTTTACGTAGAAAACCAAAAAAAAAGTACTTACTCAAGATTAAGAGTCTTGATTAATGCAGGTTTTGCAAATATATTTCTTTTCAGAACTTTTATTTGTTTATTTTTTAAAACCAAAGTTTTCAACCACTTCAAGTTTGAAAACACCCCATTTGCCAACTTTGCAATTTTCGTCTTATCAAAGGTAAGGTCAGTAATGGAGGGTTTAACATAGCTCTGAAAATGATCACCTAAAGCTGCTATATGCATTTAATAAACTATCAAACTTTTCAGTTTCTTAAGATTTTGAAAGAAGCCCCACTGCATTCGATGGGTTAATGTTACGTTCGCTAACAACATGAATGTAAGAGAGTTTTGGTTTGATGGTGGCTCACACACACATTGAATAACGAAACTAATGTTGAATTGACAACCATCAAAGCTTGAAATTTCTGAGAAATTAGCGCAGATGTTGGTAAGTACAACAAAGACGAATCGGTCAAAATAAATTTTTTAAATACCAAACCACCAGTTCTTTTTACAATTTTAACTAGGGTTTCCGGTTTAGTTATATTTGGGCAAATTATAATGGGACCTGTAGGAAAATGACTCACACGGGCGTATAAGTTCTTTCTGAGGACATGCAGCTTCGGAAACCAAGTTAAAATGCAAAATAATAAACAGTCCGAATAACACAGCATCAAGTATTTTAAAAGACATCATTTTATATCTGTCTGGTAACTTAAAGTTGGGAATAGTCTTTACGAAATGTCCACGAATAAGAGTAGTAGTTAATCCTTTGATAATAAACGATACATGTCCTACTTAAAATTCAGCAAAGATTTTAAAAGTAAATATCAAGATGCATGAAAGATAGTTATAATCAGAATCACACACACACATATCTATTTCTCAGCAAAAATCTAGATCTTCAGTTCATTTTCTGCATATATTTTAATGCAGAAATCTTGTTTTGATGTGATTTGTTTTCAACATGTCCATGGTTTCAAATTTAACATTTCAGTGCTTTTATTATCTTTTTAAACTGATAACAACATAAACATTGTGTTACGCTAATATTTTTCGTACTTCGTAATCTACAAAATAGCTTGAATTTCGATCTGGTCATTTGAGCTCTATTATTTTTTACTATTTTTAGACATAAATTGAATAGAAATGTAAATGAATATGCATAGATTTAACTTGAATCTCTTTCAATTTGTAAATTTTTGAATATTATTATGTTTAGTACTTTTAAAGGGGAGGGTAATATTAATTTGGGTTCAATCTCTTGTTGCTTCTCCATATAATGTCATTAAAACTAAAGTTCCAAAGTATTTAACTTGTGCTAATTTAATTTTACTTTGGCATTATAATTCTGTGCTTCAAAACATTTGACTCTATATATATTGCAAGCAATCTTTTTTTATTCTTATTTTCTTAGATTTGATACTATTGTCGGCATTTTCGTTCATTTGAATGGTCATCCTTCATTTGCATACCATAGTAATTATTTTGTATTATGGGCAGTTTAGAGAGAAAATAATGTGTAACAAAATGTATTGTGAAGATGTTTTCAGTTTTAAAAAGGTTTAATGATCTCTGTTCTTTGGAAATTTGAGTTCTTTTAGTTTCCAGTTTATGTAATATAAATCCAGTTGGGGTCTGATATGCTTTCCTCAAATGTTGCCGAATAGAAAATGTTTTTAAATTATAAATCAACAAATAAAACAATAGTGAACTTATATTTCTCGTTCGAAATAATTGATTTCATTTTTCTTGTTCTAATTATGCATGGCAATCATCAAAGTTTGTCTAGTGTTTTAAGGTTTATTTTTGGCGACCTCAGTATATAAATTCTGGCAAGTGTATTTTATTATATAAAACTTTTAAGTGGAATAATTTTTGTGACCTAAAATATGCCATATAAAAGGTCAAATGACGAAGAAATGGTTCTGCTGGTAAACCTGACAGCTTCACAAAGGAAGTAAGAATTTTAATAATTCCATTCGTTTTCTTTTCCTTTTTATTCTATTTTTCGCGATTTATTCATTTATTTTTCTATCGTGCTTTAACCCGACCTTTCTGGCGTAGGGTATGTCATACCCACTGTCTAACCTTTTTCAACGCTCCTTCTAATCCTTTTTTGGAAAATGGATAGTCTCTCGTGTAGCTGACTTTAAGGTTATATCCTTTGAGGGACCTTAGATTTTTGGCGAATTTCAAATATATATTATTGGATACCGCCTCTTCGGGTATGTCATACCCTGCGCGTGAATCACCGTTACATTTCTGAATGCATGGACACGTTTTAAATCTTCCTTATGCTATGGCGTATTATTGTATTTATGATGAAGAAATGTAATATTTAAGTAATTTAATAGATACTGTATTTAATAGATGTAGAACAACAGTATTTTTGGATGAAGAAATTATCTTCGCGGTTATGATGAAGAAGAATCAGTTGATGAAGAGTATAACAGCAAGTATATGATTCCTCCACTGAAATCGATCTAGATTTAAAAGAGAGAGACGCTTTTGAAAATAAATGTTTTATATGAAGAAACACGAAAACATTTGGGAAGAACGTAGTTTTAAAGTAGACAACTGGTACACATATCCACTTTCAGATGAACTTTTGAAGGAAATAAAAACTATTCCTGGAGCAATAAGATAAGATAAAAAAAAGAAATTCCAAAATTTTTGAATTAAAAGAATAGAGTAGTTTACTCCTACTCCTATATGTTTAATTTTAAAAACATACAAATTTATATATAAATAAAAATTAAGATCCAGTGAAAACATTGCACTCACTCACGACGAGATTAAAGTAGGGTATAATCAATGTACTGAATGCCCTTAGAAAAAGAACAAAAAAAACCGAAATTTACGTGTGAAGAATTTAATGAACATTTTAGATTTCCTAATTTTCTTCCTTTTTAACTTTTGTATATAAATTTTATGGTAAAAAAACAGAATGTAAACACCCTTGGGTATGAGATACCCTGCGCGAGAACTTTCGGTCGTTTTTTTCGCGCGAATGATGCCGTGTCAGTATGATATTACTATATTCAAAACATACGTGTACATTAAAATAACTTATGAGAAGAGTAGATATTTAACACAAGGTTATATTTGTTGTTGAGTATTAGAAACAGGCTAAAAGTGGGCAAAGTCTATATAGTTTTTAAGCAAATTATAATTGAACAATATATTTGTCTAAATCACCGTATTTAAAAACAAAGCACTTTCAGAGTTAGATATCTGGTTATTTACTGAAATGGATAAATTTTAGAAATATTTCTGGTCATTTGATTTCTCTTTTCGATTCTTACACAAAAAATACACTTAGTTTGTTACTCGAACTATTTGACGAGAAACTGTTCTAATCCAATGCCATTGCTTCCAGATGACAGGGGGAAATTATTTTTCTCTTATATAAATAATATTATAAATTTATAAACTTATACTTTCAAAGTGGTGGTGGTAATTCAATCATATTTTGGTACTCCCTGTCTGGGGTTTTCTTTGCTAAATAAACTAGGAAAATTTTCTTCAATTCTCAATTTCTTTTTTTAACTATTTCTACTATTTTGAACTAACAAGTCACAATTTTAGGTCTACTAATCGAAAATACTCAGATATTAGAAGCTGTACTCCTTTTCTTTTTTATCACTCCTTTTATTTTTGAAGATTTTTGGACTTGTATGTTCCTCTTACCTGAATAATGCGAGATAAATAGCAACACATTTAGGATTTTAAACCAACACTTCCTGCAGAGCAAATTATGCTTGTGTGTGAGCTTGTAAGCAACACCGAGCCTGAACATGTTAAATATAAAGGACTGCGATTATTATGGAAAATGCGTGAAAATGATAAATCACTAAAATGGAACCAACAATTAAAGTGTATCAATACATAATTTTGCAATGGATAAACAACTAGCTGAACCACATCCTCGGTATATATTTAAATCAATGATAATAAATTCTTGGGATTTCCAAGGATTTAAAAAAACCACATGTTCTAAAATTGCTTTTCACCATGTAGGAATATAACATTATTATTATATACGAGAACACGGAGCAAAAGAAAAAGAATTAAATCCAGTGAATTTTTAAAAAAGTTATATTTTATAAAAGAGTGTAAACATTTGAAAGGTAAGGAATTGTAAACATTTCTAAACTCATTTAAACAAAATGTAGCAGAAAAGGAAATAATGTACTTACTCCCAATTTAGAGTCTGGATCGCTGCAGGTTTGGCGAACATACTTCTTTTCATATTTTTTATTTTGTTGTTCCTTAAATGCAAAGCAATCAACGACTTTAAGTTTGAAAAAACACCATTTGCTAACCTTGTTAATTTCGTCTCAACCAAGTACAGATCAGTAACTGAAGGCGAAATAAAGTTCTGAAAATCATCTCCTATCGCTACTATATCCGTTTGGTAAATAAACAAACTTTTCAATTTATTGATATTTTTAAAAAAATTCCACTGTATACGGCGGGTTAGTTTTATATTGGCTAAAAGCATAAATACAAGAGAATTTTCGGCTGATGGTTCCTTATCGAATAGTGAAATTAATGTTGAATTGGAAACCATCAAAGCTTCAAATTTCGTTGAAATTAGAGCAGATGTCGGTAAGTACATCATGGACGAATTGTTTATAATACATCTTTTAAATATCATACTACCGGTTTTTTCTACAATATTGATTAGGGTTTCCGGTTTATCAATATCTGAGCAAATTATAACGGGACTTTCAGGAATCGTACATTCACACGGACTTATAAGCGATTTCGGAGGGCAAGCATTTCCAGACACTGAGGTAAAATACAGAATTATTAAAAAGCCAAATAATGCGCCATCAATTATTTTAAAGGACATATTTTTTGAATTGTGTGGTTGCTAAAATACTCGGTAGTTCTGACAAAATGTATAAATCAAAGTAACCGTTATGACTCCGGTAAAAAAAAACAGAAGAGGCACTTTTCATAAGTACAAATTTGCAAAGATTAAATAAATTAATGGCGAAACTCTCTTAAAAGGTAGTTTATCAGAAGTTAATCTATATCTCAGCATAAAATTAAAATAATCAAGATCTTGTCTGTATTTTGTTCATGCATATTAGTGCAAAAATATTTTTTCGTGTGATATGTTATCGACATACTCAGGGTTTCAAATTTAACTTTTACTGTTTTAAAAAAAAGTGATAACAACATATTCATTTTATTCTGCTAATGTTTTTAATATTTCATAACCTACAAAATTGCTTAATTTTCGATATAGATGACATTTAATCTCTGTTAGTCTTTATTACATGAAACAAGATTTAATTTGAATCTCCTTCAATTTTTATATTTTTAGAGTACTAATATGCTTACTAATATGAATACTGAACTCAGTGGCGCAATAGTGACCTTTGAGCAATAGTTTTAGTGACCTTTGACGCTGGAGTGCATGTGAAGATGCTACGGTCAAGTGGTCAGTCTGACGCAAAACCCCCATTGCTCAGTTCCCAAGCAAGCTTTGTCCTCATTTATTGACCCATTGATGGGATGAAAGTCTGAGTCGACTTTGCCCAGCCCGGGATTTGAACCCTGCAGCTGTAGGATTGAAGCGCGATACAATACAACTCAGCCACTTGTCTTTCTTATGAATACTAATATTTGAATTTTTTTTAAATTAACTTAAACAAAATATATCAGAAAAGGAAATAAAATACTTACTCAAAATTTAGTGTCTGGATTGCTGCGGGTTTGGGAAACATACTTCTCTTCAGAATTTTTATTTTGTTGTTCCTTAAATTCAAAGTAATCAACGATTTCAAGTTTGAAAATACGCCATTTGCTAACCTTACAGTTTTCGTATGAACCATGTAAAGTTCAGTAATTGATGGCTTAACGTAACTGTGAAAATCATCTCCTAACATTCCTATATCCGTTCGATAAATTAACAAACTTTGCAGTTTATTGAGATTTTGAAAAAACCTCCACTGTATACTACGAGTTAATTGTATATCCGCTAAAAATGAATACAAGAGAGTTTTGATTCGATGGTGGCTCATCGAATAGCGAAATTAATTTTGAATTGGAAACCATCAAAGCTTGAAATTTCTGAGAGATTAGCGCAGATGTCGGTAAATACATCATAGACGAATCACTCAAAATAAATTTTTTAAATATCATAGCACCAGTGTTGTTTACAATATTGATTAGGGTTTCCGAGTTCTTGATATGTGTGCAGATTATAATAGGGCTTTTAGGAATCGTACAGTCACACGGACGTATGAGAGTTTTCGGAGGACATGCATTTCCCGAGACCAAGTTAAAATAAAAAATAGTAAAAATCCAAGTAATATAACGTCAAATATTTTAAAGAACATTGTCTTATAGAATTATGTGATTGCTAAAAGTATTAAATAGTCTTTACTGAAAGCATAAAACAAAGTAACCGTTACTCCTCTGGTAATAAACAGAAGACGCACATGTCATATGTATGAATCAGCAAAGAAAAAAAAAATTAAATGCCGAGACACTTAAGAGACAGGTAATCGGAATTAAATCTACTTTTCAGCAACAATCTAGATATTTTTAGTATTTTGTGCATAAATATTGATGCAGAAATCATTTTTTGGTATGATATGTTTTCTGCATGTGTGTGTGTGTTGAGGTTTTCAAACAAGTTTACAGTGATTTTCTTTTTAAATTGATCACAGCAGACGCCTTTTCCAGCAATACTTTTAGGCATTCAAAACGTACAAAATTGTCAAAATTTCGATACAGATAGCTCTATTATCTTTTATTTTTTAAAAAACTAAATTTATTAGGCATGCGAAAAAAATACATGGATAAATCTAATAAGTTCATCTTCAATTTATACGTTTTTTGAGTAAAAATACGCTCTTGACATAAGTTTTTGGGCTCCAAAAAGAGTTGTAGGATAAGAATGAAATTTTGCACGCGTAAAGTACAACAATGATGTAAGAAAATGTTTACAAAATCAAAGAAAAATGATCATTCGTTGTAGAAAAAATTACAACTGAGTAGATGTCTTAGTATCATGTTGGGGGCCACCTCTAACATGAATGCATGGTGTGATACGATGACCCTAGCGTCATACAAGTCCTGTACGATTTCCAGTGAAATTTCGTTGCACAGTTGTTGTAAACACGCCTCTAATTCAACCAAACATCTAGGCTGGCCAACTTGCAGCCCTAAATTATTCCAGATAGGCTCGATCGGTGACATATCTAGGCATCGAGCAGGTCAGAGAAGGATAGAAATGTGTCGAAGGCAGTCTTGTGAAACCCGTGCTGTGTGTTGGCGAGCTTTGTTCCGTTGGACATTACACTTGTGTAAGAAATTAAGAGAATTTGCAGACTTGGTCGATGATCTCTAGAACTACTGCACCGATTTTAATTAAATTTGATATGTACATACATTGATACAATACAAAGCAAATAACCATTCAACAATTGCTATACACACAAATGATCGTGTGTAACACTCATTGGAGTTGGAAGATATGAAACAGCGGGTGCAGAGTAAAGAGAAGAAATGGGTTAATAAAGGGTATAGCCCTCTCTTACAGTTATACAGGTCGCGCAGAGTAATATCATACTTGAAATAAGGCAGTTTATTTCTTATGGCAATTGGTCCCACTCGTTCAGCAACACTGTTTTTATTTCCTGGATGGTTATCGGAGGGAAGTTGCTAGTTGCAATTGCCCTCCCCAGAGCGTGCCAGACATGCTGTATAGCAGTGATACTCAACCTGCGGCCCACCGAGCCTTTTTAAGTGTCCCGGTCATGGCCCATTTCTCTGAGAAATTCACTTATTTAAGAATATTGTACGAAAAATTTGGTGGGAAATTCTTTGTCAAGAAATCAAATATATCAATTTTGCTTTTTGCTGTCGGTGTCGTACGGGTACGAATTGATATTATTTTTCAACTTGGAATGGTTACGGTTAGTGATAACAAACAACAGTGTAGTAGCAACAATTTTATGGGTAGAACTAATTTTTAACAATATTTCATATCTTTCAAGCGAAAAATATTCGAAGAGAATATATCGCTTCAAGACAATTGGAAGGTTGACTATTTTGTAGTGAGAAACAAACATGGATCAGTAATTGTTTGAATTGTCACGAAAGTGGTGTATTTAAAAAATACCAATAAACAGGAATCATTCATTGCCTCTTTTACTTGAAGATATCTTGCAAGAGGTGATCCTAGGCTTTCTTGAATAATCATTGCAACAGCAACAAAGTATTTAGTCAGTGGTAATATCACAGTTGTAACGAAGACATCCTATGAAGTTTGTTATATTACTAGTAATCATATGAAACCGTTTACTGATGCAGAAATTGTGAAGGAGTGTTTCTTAAATGCTTCTAATTTAGTGTTAGTGACAAAAATAAAAACACCTTATCCCTATACATATAGTCACAGAGCCTCTTTCAAAGACATGGAGAGGTGAACGGCCATCCAACATGATGCATGCTCAGACCATTAAGGTATCCCACTACGTTCAGAACCGTGATTTTAAAAAAGCTCATAAATGGATAATTTTCATGATATTTAGTGTCACTTAGATTAGAATACATATGCAAAATTGTTTTAAGGACATTTTGACAAAAAAAATTATTTAAATATAATATTTTGGCAAAAAATTAACTTAGAATAATCTTTTTAAAAATGTTCTCCTTTTATACAAAATGATACTAAAATAATAACATTTTGTGTGTGTGTGTGCTTACATACAGTAAAGACTTCTCCAGAGAGTTTGAACTAGGAGTTTTGAAAAATTCACATTATTTTCAAAGTTGCGACATAGCCATCCTATGATGACTATGTCTTTCCGGATCCGCGTAAGCTAGAGGTGTGGGATTATCAAAATGATGAGACATCTTGGTTCTTAATACAACTTTTATTAAGAATAACTTATATTACTTAATTCTAATTGACAACTTTCTTAAAGTGAGAGTTAACACCCAATTAAACCTTATATTCAAGTCAGATCACGCAACTAGATCATTTATCCTAATTATAATAAATTAACAGATTCGTCTAACTTCCTTTACAATATATTACCTTTCTTTGTAGAGTCTCCTTCCTTCACCTATAGAGAGAATACCTATAACTTAATTTTAACTACGAATATTCAGACTTCTTTATAATGAACGTAATCTTCTTTCAGAGATATAAGACATCTAACTCGTGATCGGGATGTTTCCCCAAATTAAGTTATTCTAAACTTGCCGCTCCTTATCATAAAAGGTTTTACCCTTTTTAAAAAGTATATCTCATTTACTTTTTGATTGTTTATCTTCTTGGTTTTGGGGTTTGGGAAAAAGGTTTTTTGCCATTAATCGGGGCCCGTAAAAAGAACATAAGAGTTATGTTAGCAGAAGGACGCGAGGGGCTCCAAAGTTACAACCAAAATGAAATAATTTATAAACCTTTTTTTTTAAAAATTTCCCCCCTCTGTTTTTTGAAAAAATATGGATAAACCCATTTCCCAAGTTATATTTTTTAAAAAATTCAAAGTTTAGCCTCTGTAGAGAGGTTTGAGCTATACACAGATAAAATATTATTTAGAATAGAAGTTTTTTCCCCAAAAAAGGAGAATATTTTGAAAATAGGTCATTCTATGTTCATTTTTTGTCAAAATATTGTACTTAAACAATTTTTTATTGTAATAATATTCTTAAAATAATTTTATATGCGTTAAGTGACACTAAATATCATAAATATTATCCATTTATACGCTTTTGCAAAATCATGGTTCCGAACGTAGTCGGATACCTTAAACCTCCTCCACCATAATTGCCGATTTCGTGGACATTGGAGGGAAAGTAGCGGGTCCCCGGTTCTCTCCATAAGAATATACGGCGAGAATCGGTGTTTTGGCTGAACCTGGGCTCATCGGTGAACAGAACGGTCACTCATTGATCCATACTCCAATCTTTATGCTGTCTGCACCATGCTAAGCGGGATCTCCTGTTTGTAGACGTGAGTGGAACGCAGACAGTATGTCTTTTGGAAAACAACCTCTCTCATAAAGTCTTTTTGAAACAGTCATCTTTTTGGGTTTACGGGGTTTCCCCCGGGTGCATTTCAAGTAACAAAAAGAGCTGAGAAGCTGTAGCCCTCTCTATTACGCCTGGCTAAAATCGACAAATGGCAATCTTCTCTGGCCGACTTGGCTCTTGGCCGACCTTGCACAGCCTTTCTCCCGAAGGATCCAGTATTCTGGAACTGTTTCCATAAGTTACACTGTTCCATAAGTTTCCATTGATTTCCCCCACCAATCTGTTTGTTTATTTATTTGTCCAAATTTACTTTTATATATATTTTGAGATTTTACTTTTTTAACTAGAACATCTATTTGTTCAGATTTACTTTTATATTTATTATGAGATTTTACGTTTTTTTTAACTAGAATTTATTACAGCTTTTTAATGGTTTTATACTTTTAATGTTTCAACGATTGTTTGGCGCAGTTTGGGCAGGATTGGCTCTTGCACCAATAAACCCAACATTCATTCATTCATTCATTCCATAAGTTACACACGAAGCTGGGCGTTAAATTGAACTCTCTACAAATCTGGACTCGACACATTGGCCTGCTTCTATCCTCCCTACACACACACACACACACACACAATTCTCCACATCATTCCATCCTCTAAACGTTGGTGGCTACTTATTTTTACTCTTACAATTTGAATTGAACCGATTGCTTCAAAATAACACCAAGAAATTCGCCGAGGTGTGCTGGTGAACGAAATACGTCTTAACTTACACGCGCTTATAAAGCCTGTTTTTCAGCTGGCTCCACCTACACACACGTGTACGCACGTACGTATTTAACGTACAAGGTTTGATTTTTATCTAGAAGCAGTGGTTTTCATTTAGCTCATTTCTTTACATACAATTCGATAAAATATGTAAATTCTCCTTATTTATTTCATCAGTTTAGCTCCTGGGAAGCTGCTATGACTGGCAACACACATGTGGCTGAAGAATGTCAAGAACTTACCTCTGAGCTGTCTTGGTGATGTGGATCTATTATATTAGGGTTAACCTTGTGTCATATGTGTGTGTCGCATGGATGATTAATTAATTTACATAATATTATTACATTTTAATTAAAATTTTATTTTATATACAGTTTCAATTTCAAATTATTTTTTAAAGTTGTAAGTACAGTGTAATCCTGGGCAATGTTTTTTTTCCCTGCTTGTTTTCCTTACAGGTTTCTTTTTGATGGGGGTAAGATTTATGAAATAAATATATGTTAACTAACAAAGAAGTATGAATGATTACTTTTTTAATAATATATAGTGTGTGTGTTCATAAATTTAAAATTTGTTTCATGTGACTTATAATGTACATTAAAAGATGAATCTCTGTTTAGAGGGTTTTTTCTTACAAAGCGAACTTTTCTTCGGGATTTAGCGACTTTGTTAAGTAGAGGTCCGACTATAATTAATTTCGCATATTTATTGCGCTGTATGGAAAACAAGTAATATAAAAAAATAGTTTTTAAGTCAATTTCTACTTAGATCAACAACGAAAAAATTTCTTTAGCTACTTTTTATTAAATAGTTACAATTAATAAAAATATGTATATACATAGGACAGAATCACAACATTAAGTGGTAATTAGATTTTTAATTATCATTAAAGTATCGTATTGCCCTTTTAATTTCAGTCCAACTGAATGCTTTATCACGTGAGAAAAAAACCTTTTCAAGTTTTGACACAAGTCGCCAAAAGGGTCGCTATGTCGCCAACGTGGTTGTATTTGTAATTCTTTAAATAAATAGTTTTAATCAATTAATTTTTATTAATTACAATTAAATTATTGTATTGTTATCCAAAATGATTCTGTATATAAAATTTCAGCTCAATTCAACGCTTTGAAATGTATTTTATGAACGATTCAAAATTCCACCAAGATAAATAAATAAAATATACAAACATATAAATAAATAAATATATACAGTGCGAGCTAATAGTAGGAATAGAAAAAAGATTATTTTTCTCTTCTAGCGCTTTCCAAAGTGTGTGCCGGCGTTCTTTGTGTAGCGCGATGTCTTTTCAGGGGTTCTACGGAATTTTGCAAAAAAAAAAAAGTTTACTTTTTACTTATATACTTAGCTATATACCCTGACCAGAATTGACCTCTGTGAGAGAAACTTTATCTTAAAAAGTGTGCCGAAATTTACTAATGTTTTAAAATCATAGGGTTAAGCGACGCAGGAAATAATATATTTCTCATTTATCTGCATGGTATTTTCATACAATGCATGTTTACATAATTTTCTTTCGCGTTCATTACATGTATATAACTTAATTAGTGTTTGAATAACCTCAACTATGTAGTTTGTGACATCTCACGCGTCCTTTCTCTAACATAACCTCTGTGTTCTTTGACGGCCACGATTAATGGAAAATCTTTTCAAACCCAAATCCCAAAAAATGAAACGAAGGCTAGATGCAAATAAGATAACCTTTAAAAGGATAGAAGTTTTTGAGCGCATGGCAATTTAAAAAAGTTTGTTCAAAAAGATAAAGGGTTTATTGACGGCTTACATAGAATCAAGACACAACAGCCATTCAACTAAGGTAGGAAGATTTTATTCTGAACACGAATATATTATTGAGTTTTGTGAGAGTAGGGGATAAATATAATTATATTGATAAGTGATCTAATTGCGCGATCATGTTAAGCAGACTACGTGTTTGTTTTTTCTCCCTAATATGTTTGTTCCTATCTAAGTAATTTAAATTAAAATTTTTTAAAAAAAGTCATATTAAGAATTTATAATGTCTCATCATTTCGAGAATCCCACACCCTAACTTACGCTAAAACCCCCCAGATATGGTCTACGAAGATCGACCATGTCACAATCCCCCGAACCGTTATAATTTATAGACTCTGGGTTGGTAATGCAGGAGGGTTTGGTATTTTACCAGAAATGTGCTTTTATGGGTCCGAGAATTTAATGAATTTTAGAGGGTCATAGATATAATAAAATACACACACAGTTACTAAAAATTTCCTAGTAACTTAACATTTTTATTTGAAAGGTCATCTCAGGGAAGGGCTCAAGATTGGTACTCAATTTTTTTGATCAGTGTTAGTGCAGGATACCGCCACGGTTTTGGCAGCTAAAGGCAGGTTGCAAAAAATTTTCCCTCAATAAAAAATAAGAAAAGTTAGAAGCGAGGTTTTTTTGTCCCAGCGGGGAAGAAATCAGGAACCAACAGATTTTGTTTACGTTTACTTAAAATTCAAAAAAATTTAGAACTAAGGATTGCAGGCGGAATTTGTTGATCACATTTTGTTAGACTCGAACCACAAGTCCGGGATTATGGGAAGTCCAACCGCAGCACGGTACAATTTTTTAGAAATATTAGCTAAATTTGAAGAAAAATATTTTAAAAATTTAAAAAAAGGGGTTCGCAGAATAGTGATTATGGAAAGACGACGTCAAAAGGCATGATGTCTAATTTGATGATAATCGCGAAACTGGAGAAATTTTGAGGTTGGGCGTGGACCAAATAATGGCAGAAATGATTCTAGAGGTACTTGAGAATGGCCGTCAACGTAATGGTGGTTCGGGGTAGGATTAGATTTCAAATTGATGGGAGAAACGAAAGGGAATCCCAAAATTTCGAAAAGATCGAAATGATAATTTTTTTATATGGGGACCGCAGAAATAGGGTTCGGGGAAAATTTCAGTCGAGGCGATGGGGATGAAAAGGGGGAGTTTAATGTTTTGAAAGTTAATGAAGTTCATAATAAAAAGGGAATCGGCGTGGATATACAATTAAACTTTCTCCGATATGTATATCACCCGGGAGCCCCCTACGTTCCTATTTTATTAAATAACACTTTTTTAAAAGCGTTAGGGGACCCCGGGAGCAGATAAATCTTTTTATATCGGAAAAAATATATAAGAAATTTTTTTTTTATAAACAAGAAAAAAAATCGCGAGCTCAGGTGACACAGCACAGGGCAAATGCCAAAATAAGAATTGTAAATTGATTATTCGTATCGGGGAATTTGAAAACGTTGGTTGTTTCATGTGTTGACGGTTTTTGGAATCCCCTGTATTCTTGGTGTTGATTTCATAAGTGGATCAAATTTTTTTTAGACTTTGATCGAAAATCGTCGAAGATTCCCGATTCGCAGATAGATGGGGTGGTTGAAACAGTTGAAGAGGAAAATGTTGAAATAGATTTGTCTAAGACAAAATTGGAGGATAAAAAAAAAACATTAATTGAAAAAGTTTAGTAGTTTTAAGGGATTATTCTCGACAAACCAGGTCTTACTCATGTTTTATACCATGAAATTGATGGGGGAGATAATCCACCAGTAGTTTCCAGGCCGTACAGATATGACCGGCAAAAGCAAGCGATAATTGATTTTCATATACAAAAAATGTTACGAGAAGAAACGATTGTTCCAATTCAATCACCGGTTGTGTTATGTAAAAAAAATAATGGGTTACCACCGGATAACCCGGGAAGCATATGATTTGCTGACTATGAAAACTAAATTCGATCACTAAGTATCCGTGATACCCCTTTTCCGTTAATAGTTGATTTAATAACGAATATCCCTATTCGACAATAATGTCATCTCTTGATCTAAGAAGTGGGTACTTTCAAATGGCGTAAAAAACCCCGTGATATTGTTAAGACCGCATTCGTAGTAAAAGGGCACTTATGCTTTCCGGCGGATGCCATTTGGCTTATCAGGGCAGCCCCAATTTTCAAAAGGCAATTGACCTAATCCTGAAATCGGTGATAGGGGAAATTTTTTTAGTGTCTGTATGGGTGATGTCAAACACATCTCCATCGTTCACTCACCATGTTGGCATTTAAGGAAAGTTTTTCGTTGTTGCGAGATGCAGGATTAATTAAATAAAGATAAATGTAAATTTGGGTGCGAAGAATTGAAGTATTTAGGATTAATTATTAGTAAGAAAAGGGAAACAAAACGGATAAGACAAAAGGGTTTGAGCCATACTAGAGATGAAACCACCCCCCTAACTCAAAGGAGGTGTCCGTTTTTGGGGATGTCCCAGTGGTACGCGAAATTTATTAAAAAATTTTGCTAATCTTTGTGAGCCCCTTTATAATCTTAAACGAAAATTAAAAAAATCGTCTGGGCCATGAGGCGCAGAAGGCATTCGAAGCGGTCAAGGCCATAACAAAGGGGCCAGTTTTAAAACTGCCGGATTTTAAAAGCCCTTCGAATTATTTACAGATGCCAGTTCAATCGGTTTGGGAGCAGTGCTCAATCAGGAACAAAGCCAGTTATATTTTGCTTACGTACTCTGAACAACGCAGAGAGGAATTACAGGTAACCGAAAAAGAATGTCTGCAGTAGTATGGGCGTTTATCAAATTCTGAACATATTTGGGGCGATGCCAATTAAAGTTTTTACAGATCACGCTGCCTTAAAGTTTAACGCATGGAAAAAATTGTCGAGTAGGGTGATCAGATGGGCACTCAAATTAGCGGAATTTAATATAGAATGTGAACACAGACCTGGAACTCAAAATGCGGTGGCGGGCATTTTATCCCGAAACCCGGTTGAAAGTATAATAGAAGTAAAAGTTAGTTGTGCAATAATCAGAGATTTAGTACTTACTTCGCGGGAACAGTTAATAGAAAAGCAAAAGAATGACCCAAATTGGGGCATATCTATAATATTTAGAAAAACCCCCAAAATAACTCTGTTAATGCGACAATATTTAGAATTTGGGCCCACGACTCGCCCAATTGAAGGCTTTTGTTTTATGCGAAACACGCAACGTCGTTGTGAAAAGGGGTATACATTCCAAAAATCTTTAAAAAACAGCATCCCACCGGGAAATTTTACGACAAAAACCCAAAAGCGGGGCATCTAGGAGATTTAAAAATTATCATAAAATTGGGGGTTTATTTTCCCATATGAGAAAATTTATTGATCAATATGTCTCTCATGCCATATGTGCCAAGTTAATAATTATAAAACGCGTTACCCGCTGGTCGATTAAATCCGATTGTATCAAATTATCCCAAAAGAGATAGTTACGTTAGATTTGTTAGGGCCCCTATCCTATATTGGGGTAAAAACGTAATCGATATGTTTAAGTAAAACCGATCATTTCAGCAAATGGGCTGAAATTATACCTCTTAAAAGGTCTCGGCTCGTATAATAGGGGTATTTTTTGATAATATCGCGTTTTGGAGCCCAATAAAAAAAAATAAGTGATAACGGTCCCCAATTTGTATCCGGGAAAATTTTTTTAAAATTTAAAAAAATTGGGGAAAAGGTGGAAAGGCATAAGGCAAGGGGGTTTGAGATACAGTAAATGATTTGCAAATTATTTAATGATCAACACGATACTTGGGACCAATTTACTTGAGTTTGCCGTTATTCGTACGGCGTGAAAGAAACGACGGAAAACCCTTGCAGAATTATTTTTTGGGGGAAAATTGATTGCCATTTCAAAAAAATTTGTAATGGTTTCGACGGAACTGAATTTGCAGTAAAAAATATCGGGGAAAATTTTTTCATGAAACAGACTAAAAAAGAAAAAATAAGCATGAAAGATGGGAAAGATATTATAATAGACGAAATAAAACTTAGAATGTGAGGAGATTCAGAAATAAGAATTTAGGTAAATTTTTTGGGTCAAGAGGACCCTTGAATAAATCACATTTTGCTTCTTGAGGTAATTGTGACATCTCAGTCCTTTCTCAAAATAACCTCTGTGTTCTTTGGGCGGGCCCCAAGGGAAATCTTTTCCCAAACCCCAAATCCAAGAAGTGAAACGAAGCATAGATGCAAATAAGATAACCTTTAAAAGGGTAGAAGTTTTAGTGAGCGTAATGGCAATTTAGAGAAAAATTCAGTTCAAAAAGTTTTAAAGGTTTTGGGATTGACGGCTTACATAGAATCAAGACAAAATCAAAAACCAAATTCAACCAAGGTAGGAAGATTATATTTTTGAACGGGAATATATTATTGCGATTAAAGGTAGGGTTTTATTATAATTATATTGATAAGTGATCTAAAAAATTTAGGGATCTGTGTTAATTCAGACTACGTGTTTTTTGGGTTTTTTCTCACTTAATATAAGTTTGTTCCCAATAGTTTAAATTAAATTCTTAATAAAAAATCAATATTAAGAATTCTAAAATGTCTCATTATTTCGAGAATCCCACACCTCTAACTTACGCTGAAACCTCACGACATGGTCTACGAAGATCGACCATGTTGCAAGTTTATATATACATAACCATGACCTAAATATGTAAAATGTCTTCTTTTCAATAAAAAATTCAGAACTTAATTTTTGAGACTGTGTTTTTAAAATACCGTTCCTTAGATGGTATTTTATTCTTGATCACTTATGATTGTTAATCCACCGTTCCACTTGTACTACGTGGCAGTGGTAGCCGAGTGATCATGGTCGCAAACTCGTGACCGGCGTTGTTACAGGCGGATTGTTGATTCGAATCCTGGTCCTTACGTCAATAATCCTTGAGGCGTGGTTTTGAGGACCGTCACCAATTGTACTCGTGATGCTTCAGAGTGCAAATAAATAATTAATAAATCTAATTGTTGCGAGAATTCCTGTTTGAGTTTGAGTTTGAGTTAATATTAACGTCGCACTGTTCAGCTACACGAGGGCTTTTGGCGACGGACCACGAAATTTGAACCATGGTAAATGACGTGGACGACACCGAGCTGGCCCCCCCTCTCCTAACTACCACACCACACCAAGGGGAGGACATTTCAGCTCTCGACAGATTTAACGTGCATCGCTGCCCTACACGGCGGGTCTTTAGTGGTATTGGGCTCGAACTCATGACATGCCTGCCATGGTCCGATACCTTAACCACTGGGCTACCGCAGCCCGCGAGAATTCCTGTATATTCGTCATTAGGCAGCCTACGCTCATTCACTTAAGGTATCGACTACATTCGGAACTGTGATTTTGCAAAAGCGTATAAATGGATAATATTTATGATATTTAGTGTCACTTAGATTAGAAAATGTATATAAAACTGTTTTAAGAATATTACTACAATAAAAAATTATTTAAGTACAATATTTTGACAAAAAATGAACATAGAATGACCCATTTTCAAAATAATCTCCTTTTGTGAAAAATACTTCTATTATAATAATATTTTTCTTGTATATAGCTTAGACCTCTGTACAAATTCTCAACTGGAATTTTTGAATTATTTAGCTTACAATTGGGTTTATCCATGTTTTACGACAACAGAGAGGAGAAATTTTAAGAAAAAAACGGTGATAATTATTTCAATTCGTTGTAACTCTGAAAATGATGTAAATTTTTCAAAAATCATATTTGAACCTCTGTACAGAGATCTAAGCTATATACAAGCGAAGTATTATTATAATAGAAGCACTTTTCACAAAAGGAGAACATTTTGAATAAAGGTTATTCTAAGCTAATTCTTAGCCAAAATATATTGTATTTAAATAAATTGTTTTTTTAAAATGTCCTTAAAACAATTTTTATGCATGTATTCTAACTTAAGTGACACTAAATATCTTGAAAATTATCCATTTATGAGCTTTTTTAATATCCCGGTTCCGAACGTAGTCGGATATACCTTAAACATTTTCTAAATTAAATCAAGTAAAAATACTAAAATACTAAAGCGTTTATTAATATTATATTTGAGAATTTCAATAGCGTTTCCAAGTTATCGAGGGATATAATCAATAACTTTATACAAAGTGTAAGTAATTTTCACACACAGAACCAAATCTTTACTTCTTATAGGTTTAAAAATACTCGTTTATTTTTAGAATTACTGAAATTTATTATGCGATACATGCAACTTGATTTGAAACAAAAACAACACTTTTTAAATACGAATATTTTGAAAATAAAAATAAAATTTGAAAGTATCTAATTCCAAACTGAAAAAAATTCAGCTTTTTCATTCAGTATAAAATTTTCTGAGAAAATATAAGCATGTTTAGAAGGAAACATCGTGAGAGATATAATTGAATAGCTTTTTTAAGGATATTGTAGGTTTATTTACATGTTTTTGTATTTGTTATTTTTGCTTTCCTGTTTGTATTAGCTTTGAAACTTTTGTTCAACATTTTAATAAATTCACTGAATGGCAAGCTCTTAAACTTATTTTGAATTTATATAAATATTTATGACGTTGCATGTGCCACTTTAAATCAAAAGAGGTTTTTGCAATAGGAAATAAAAATTTGCATGCGTTTGTCAGATAATATATATTACTTTATTTTTGAAATTTAATTTAAAATTATTTATGCCTGGATATTAAAAACATAGCACTATATCATTATTTCGAATAATGATGTAGTTTTTCTTTTGCTTCTTGTAGGTGTTTCACGAGTTTTCATTTGAAAACTTTATATTTGTACCAAATAACCCAACGAAGTCCATAACAACCGGCAGGCATATACGAAATAAATATTTTGAAATTAAATTCAGGTTACTGAAAGTGAATATGAAATAAATGAAAACCAATTTAGGAAATGAGCGCAAGATTTTTGAAATTCATCTTATGTAATGAAGTCGAAATAAATGAACTAAAAGTTAAGAAAACAATATGAGGTAAATAAAATACAGGTTAGGAAATGTGTATTGAACATGGAATGTATGAAGTTCAAAATCATATAAGGTATGGGATCTATGGAATCCGTGCATGGAAATAAGTATGAGATGTAGGAAATGCAAGATAAAAATAATGAGGCTTGTTTTTATAAAACTGAATATGTTCTACAAATTTTATAAATTGACATTTTAATAGTCTGGACCAGAGTAATTCTCATGGAATATTCGACATAGAAAAGTATGGAGTAATTTCGGATACAAAAACATGTAATAGATCAGAAAAATATTTTCAGCTCAAGTGAACACCTGACTCACATAAACACGCATGCCCATTATTAGTAGAGCTGCATTTTCTTTAACATTCAAAGCTCCTTGTGCGCATAGAGCATGGCAGAAGCTACGTAAGGGAACTTTATCGCTTGATGCTTTGAAAGGAATGATTAAGAAGTTCGAATAAACTAAATCACTGACAATTTGCCCCGGCAAAGAACATAAACCTGTGTCAGAAGAAGTGATAACAGATGTTGCAACTGTAATCATCGAAGGGGAACCATTTTAGGAACATATATCACATTGTGGAATATTCCTTGTGACGTTGTATACATCCCTAGGATATATTATTTGGAGAACACAAGATAAAAGGATGTTACACTGAAGGTGGTTCAAATTACTCGCCGAGGAAGTGAATGAAACCCAGGTGTGTTGAACGAGTGTCAAACAAAACTTAACATTTCACTGTTATTTTCTTATATTTTGTAACATTTTATGCATCGTACAGCGCCCTGAATTCCCCTATCGGCAACTTTTGGATCTAATTTTTTTCATGATATCCTATTTTTTGTGTCATTATGACACAAGAAATTGGATTCCATGCCAAACTTGGTAACATTTTTTGTGTTAGATGGTTACAGGTGGCTCTGAATATATATAGTGTCAATTTTTAAAAAAATCACCCTGAATATAAATGTGTAAATCGATTAATAATATTATCTTAAAAATGTTTAAAATTGATGTTTAGTTATTTTATTTTTTTTTTAAATCTTGATTACCATTCCATGTTAAAATCCTGCATATACTGTTTCTAGTAAAGGAGCTTTTTAATTATGTGTTTATAAAAACACAATATATATATATATATATCATATATATATATATATATATATATATATATATAATCCATAAATATATACAAATAGCTGTAAACCCTATGTATAACTAGTCAAGATCAGAAATCTTAGCCTCAGTAGTACAATAACAAACTCCTGACCTTAGGAACCAAGATTGCAGTTTTAAACAAGTTTTAGGGCTAGCCAACCTTCACCTGTAATTTGCCTATATACTGAGCCAAAGGGAAAGAAAAGAATAATATTAAGAGAAATTTAAATATTGCAAATAAAAAACACTATACCAGGGGCGGGCAGACTTTTCCAGTATACGGGCTACTTCTAATTTTTTCAAGGTGTTGTGATTCACCCAATGTCAGTAAAGCACACAAGGAGGGGAGGAGGAAGGGTCTGGACCCTCCCTTGATTTTTTCCGATTGATTTTAATCCCATGCATATAGTACGTAAAACGTAGATATTTGTTATTATTTTTTTATTAATTAATACTGATTATGTATTCAGTAATTTATTTTTTGCTTTTTTCTGTTCCCCACAGTCTATAAAATGAAAAAATGTGTTTCGCTGTGTATTGCGGTATGATACGAGAATTGTAGACTTTCAGCCCTTGCTCCCCCCCCCTTTAAAAATTCTTTCGTGCACCACTGCCCAGTGTCGTAGGTGTGGTGAGGTAGGAAAGGTCTACAATGTTTATTTTTATAACTAAATATAATAAATACGGAATATGTACTTTTTTACCTACAGAACTAAAATAACAAAAAAACTCACACTTTTAAAACCGTGTTTAAACCAAAACGCAAGATACACACACATACACACACACAAACATGATAATAATAATAGTCCTAAATATAATAATATGAAATGGATGCGTTTGTTATGAAACAATTCGAAATACATATAAAAAATAAAGTTAGTTTTTGTTGTTATAGTCAGTAGAAGACTTATAGTCTACGTGCTTCAACCAATCTTGAATATTTCCTATATAATTACTAACTGCTAAAATCTTCAAGGGGGTCATCCCAAGATGTCTTTGCGGTCCACCAGTCGATCGCGATCGATATAATGCCTACCCCGGCACTATACCATTAAAACATAACGATAAAATTATAGCCTATATATATACTATATACCATAGAAATATATACTGCAAATCGATTATAATCGGTAAAATTTAAGCTATTGAAGATATTTCAATAGCTTATCTTCTCAGAATGCAGCCATTAGCTTAAAGATACATACACCAGTATAGATATTACATATGCGAAGTGTTAATTCTTTTATATAAAATCCTTCAAAAGCATTTTTTTTCCTTTTTTAAATTTAATAACAGTTCATATGCTTGTATTACTTTAAAAAATTTTGTATCAGTAATTGTAATAGATAGTTTTTAAAGTGGTTTGATGAATATAGATTGACATTCGACGATATATTGAATTTGACAATTAATATGGAAAGTGCTTCAATTCTAGTTTTATGAAAATACTTTTAAAAAGTCCTTTTTAAAATATTTATATATATATATATATATATATATATATATATATATATATATATATATATATATATATATATATATATATATATATATATATATATATATATATATATCATTATCTAAGAAAAATATTTCCAAATTTGGGATTATCTTCTTCATATGTAAAACCTTACATTTATTTTCATGAAATAATTTTTTTTGTTCTCAAAACTTTTAGAAAAACATTTATGAACTTCTAAAATTATACGAGATCTATCTAAATGTATATTTTTTTGTAATTATTTTGTTAAGTAAATAATATGATATTTCACCGCATATTAATGAAATACGATACATATAAAATTAAAACACATGATTAAAATTTTTAAAAAAATTATAAAGTAGCAAAGGGTGACTGAATATTCAAATTAACAGACTATTCAAAATTTTACCTTTTAATACACTCATATATATGCATTTACAATTATTCACTTTTTCGAATCTTTTGTACTACGGTTGGTTATTCTTATTACAAAAATAACGCAACAAATATGCTTCCTTATGTTTTGTACCAGATAGGGTATGAGATAGGGAATGCTGAAAGACTTCGAGGCCCTCATAGATAACAGAGAATGCTTTTATCAACTAAAAGAGAAACAATCAGCTCCACCCCCAGTTTGTCACCCCTGAAATCTGCCCGTCGTTCCTTTCTGAGTTCCACGAATTATGAGCCAACGGGTCGAATAGCGCAGGAGGAAGTGAACAACAAGCAGGGTTCAAAGTCTGCATTCAGCTTTGAAACTGGTTCCAAAGGAGAGAATTACCAGCTGAGATAGAGGTAATAGTTTAAATAGTTAAGTGACATTTTATTGCATGTGTTTCATTGTAGAAATTGAAATGTGTCTTGGTTTAAAACATCCATTGGTTCTAGTTTCGCTAAAAATGAAACAGAAAACGAAATCGAGCCTCTTATATAACTCGGTCTTATCAGCCAAATTTTCTTCGTTGTAATATTTTTATATTTGCCGGTTTTATTTTTGAGCCGAATTATATAGAACCAAATTTCGTGTTATTATGCAATTAGCTATATTAAGGAAAATGTTCAATTGTTTGAGAGGAACACTCATGTGAGCTGTATATTTTTAATTCTATTGATTTTATTAAGCTTGATTTTTTTTTAAAAAAATGTATTAAGAAAATTAAATCATTGATTTTTTTTCAATAACAAATTGTCTTTAAATAATTGTAATTATAAATAAATAAAAATTTTATAACAGCAATAAATTAAGTTGTTCAATCATATAATTATGTATAAAATATTAAAAATCATGTTCGAAAGTTTTAATATAAAGTTTTATGAATATCCTAAGAAGAATTTGTGCAATATTTTAATTTTATTTATTTAAAATAGTTATAATTTCGCAAGAATATTTTAAAAAATATGTGGATAGTTAAAAGGGAAAAACAATATACAGCAGATTTAACTGGTTAAAGTCTTAGGACATTTCAGAAAATATAAAGTTTGCCACCTTAGTGTTTTTAAATTTCTATTTAGAGTACACATAGTTTTATGTTTTCTTCAAGGACAAAATTACTTCGCATAAATATATTTATTTATAAAAATTGAAAGGCATTTTAAATTAGAGTTTATCAATCAATACATCTTTGTATAAGTGTTTCCTTAATGTTGTATAAAATAGCATATATACTGATAAATTTACTTGCACAGTTGAAAAAATAAACATAACTCAGAGTTTTTAGAAATTAATAATTAAAATGCACAGGTTTTTATTTTTAATTTGAAATGCGATTTATGATGTAAATTAACATGCACATTTGAAACATTCAATGTAACTCATAATTTTTGAAACCATTCATTTACACGTCTTGTAGTATTATTTTTTCTAAAACAAAGCCATTTGTTAACTTTCAAAACTTGATTATATTTAAACATTTTCAAATTAACGCCATGGGGAAATCTGTAGAAAGAATTAAGTAAAAATGGTAAAAATAGAGAAACGAGTTTTTAAAATTGGTTTTGCTTAGTCAAGCCATTACTGATTATAGCTTAATGACCCCATTAGAGGAGAATACTATAACTTTTTTTTCATGATACTTTATCTATATTTATAAATAAAGGCCATCTTTCTATGAAAATTAAATTTTAAATTGATCCAGATATCCGTAAAACAAATCGGAAAAAAAAGAACACAAGTGTAATTAGAAAACACAGTTTTAAACCTACCCACCTCCTCCGAGTGATACCTTAGGGGAAAAGACCTGGGAAAAATTTTGTTTTCTAAGAAAAAAATATGTAAAATATTTTTAAACAAAACTCTCTGTTTTTCCCTGTTTTTATTAACGCGCTTTTTTTTTCCGGGGGAATTTTGTTTTTTTTAAACTAACTTCCAGATTTAGAGACTTGAAATTTGGACCATAGCCAAAAGGGAAAGAAAAAAGCATGAAAATGTGAAAAAGAAGTTTCCGGTCCCCGGGCGTGGCCCCGATTTCGGGGGCCCCCGTAACTCCGGGAACTTCAAGAATTTACACGAAAAAAGACACCTGTCGATAGCACGGGTCGTTGCGTCTCGATTCAATTTTTTGGGTTCAAAAAGGGGCCCCCAGGTTGCAATTTTTTTTTATTAACCGGTTTCTTTCTTCGTCCGGGGAATTTTTAAATTTTAATTTGAATTAACTTCTATGGTAAAATTTTTAAATTCGGGAAAGCTCAGAAGTTTATCGAGAACAGCAATTGAGACAAATGAATCTTTAAAAAAACGTGCAAAAAACAGAAAAATTGATTTTTTTTAATCATGTACATGCTTTTCAATCTTCTTAAAACTGAAGAAATTTTTGGGGGCAGAACATGAAGAAGTTACGGGTTTCAGGATGGTTGGGAATTTGAGCTCGATTGAGACAATGAGGTTTTTAATATAATTTAAAATTTATAGTGAAAACCCGTGATTCAGCCAAAATTCATGTGACGTCATTATAGATAAAAAAATCTTGTGTTTTATTTAAAGCCCCCCGGGGGGTTTGGTTTGCTTTTTAGTTTTCTTTAAAAAGTACATTGTGCAAAAATTTAAATTTTTTTTAAAAAAATAAAATAGATTTTTTTTAAAAAAACTTTTAAAAATTTTTCCCCCCAAAATTTAAAAATTTTTTCCCAAATATAAAATTTAAAATTTATCTGAGTTTTACAAATAGAACAAGTACAATGGGTGTTCATAAAGTCATATGATAAAACCAAACACGTGTTTTCCATTAAATTTCAAAACAAACAGTTAACTAATTGTACTTGTTCTATTTGTAAACTCAGATAAAATTTCAAATTTCATATTTGGTTAAAGATGTTTAAATGTTAGAGAAAAAATTTCTTCAAAAGATTT
The DNA here is from genome assembly GCA_019973955.1 of Trichonephila inaurata madagascariensis. Lineage (NCBI taxonomy): Eukaryota > Metazoa > Arthropoda > Arachnida > Araneae > Nephilidae > Trichonephila > Trichonephila inaurata. Next base: position 89,819 of record BMAV01007067.1, read on the forward strand.
TAAATTAAATAAAAAGTCGTATTTAGCTTATACATTAAATGTTTTTGTTACATATGTATCTTTAAGGAAAGTTTCTGCAAAGAGCAAATTTGGCAAACACCGGAGCCGGTGAACTGATTAGTTGTCACAAGATAGTTTTTATCATTTGACTATGACGCCAGTTTGAGTTTTGAATTTATGCTAGGGAAACATGGCTTTCACTATCATGTGACTATGACATCCATGGGAAACAAAACCTCATTAGTTTAATGTTTGTTTTGAATTCAAAGGAAAACACGTGTTTGTTTTTATCATGTGACTTCATGAATCAAGCCCATTAAATCTCCATGACTCATATATTTAACATTTTGACAAACGGATTTGACATTGATTTATTTTTTTTTTAACATTTGAATATAAGTTTTACAAAAAATTATTTTCGCTTGTTTCGTTATTTTATTTCTAAAATAATAATTGTATAGTTAGATGTACTATTGGTAAGTAGATATCACATTTTTACTATTTTAGATATAACCAGAAGAAAAAAAGACTGAGATAAATCTGAAATATGTCTCATGTATCAGTAATTACGTCATCAAAGTATTTAAAATCAATTCAAAAATTCCATTTACATAACCCGAAAAAGCAGATAATAATAATAAAATAAATTTTTTTAATGTACCACGTTTCTATAATGGACTAAAAAGTATGAGATGATTTCTCTAATTCTTATGAAGGATAAAACTGCGTGCAGATTCCTAATTTTTTGTAATTAGGAAATTAGGAACTTTTGAGGAAAATACTTGTAAGGTTGAAAACGAAAAACATGGGGCGCATGCAGCAGTTAACTGATGCATTAATAGCTCAACTAATAATTTTATTGCACCGCAAATAATGTGAAGCAATAATTAAGTTCTTTTTAATGATCTTTTTCTCTCTAGACTCTTAATAGTTATGTATTGCATTCACCCTATGTTTTTCGTTTCCAACCTTACAAGTATTTTAATTTCTATCAAAAGTTGCCAAATATGAATTTTCAGGATAATTTAGAAAAAAAGTTAAAAAACTGTATGTGGTCTTATCCTCTATAAGGATTAGATAAATTATTTTATACTTTTTAGTCCGTTATAAAAACATGATACATGAAAAAATTATTTTATTATTCTCTTTTATAAATACTAATTTTAAAACCCTTTATGTAAGAGAAAAAAATGACAAAACGACCAAATATATATCATATATATATGTATCTATAAATATAAATGTGTTCTGTTGGTCTCGGTTATAATACTGCTCGGTAATATTTGAATCTGCTTTAAAATCGATTTCACCTTAACTTCCTTGATAAACCATCCCGATGTGGAAACTTGTAGCCATTGGGTTAACTTTTTTGTTAAAATAGCCTTATGACTCGTATATATATATTTATGTCGCTATTTGTAGCATAATGAAATGTTCCTGTTTCGATTCAAGTTAAGTAAATTAAAATAAAGTGTCATGATTACTTTTGAGGTATCATGATCACACTGAGGTTCATTAAATGTTAACACAAATCATTTTATATTATTTAAATTTAAAATGTTATAATTTTATTGTGTTGTGTAAATTATTTTTGTTGTAATTAAAAATAATGCCAATAATTGGGAGTCAGCTTAAAGATGTTATAACTGAAAGTGTGTCAGATAATAAGTAAGAGAAATGCGTATCAAAAATAGACTCATCAAATATTCTAAAGACCTCGAAGCAATAAAGCTATTACTAAGTTATTTTTAGCAACAGGTGGTGTTTGAAATCTGGGCACAACAAATAATATATTTGCCATACAAGAGATTAAGAAGAAATAAATAATAATAAAAAGAATCTTCCGTAGATAATTGTTTAAAAAAACAATATTTTTTTTTCCAAATGTTTCAAGCGTGTAAGTAAAGATATTGTTTATTTTTCTTTCATGGCCAACTGGAATAACTCAAAAAAAATTCACAACAGTGTTGAAACTTATGTCTCGCTCAATTTATATTTATACAGTAACTCTTACACACACAGTTCACTTAACTTACGGTTTAGTTAGTAATTATTTGAGAGTGTAGAGCAGAGATAGCAAACCTTTATAGATCAACGTGCCATTTTTCTGAAAAAGGTTTAATGAGGTAAAAACGTGCCGTTAAATACTTTTGATTAGTAATTATTCGGGAAATAATAAAACTAAGTACTAACAACACAAAACTCTATTTACTACGAAAAAATACTTTTTGCACTGTATAGTTGTAAATGTTTTAGTTATACGTGCAATTCAAGTTAAAGTAGCATTAGTGTGACTTCTATTGTTGTAGATTTTTGATTATAAATAACTTATATTAGGATTGTAAGATGTTGCTTTTTGTGGAATACATGCTGAATTGGAGTCATCTGTCAAACTGTTTCAAAGCAACTGATCATTTTTGCTGTGGTTCACTTTTTTTGAGAAGAGGGTTTTTGATTTGTTTCAAAAGACAGTTTTACAAATGATGTTCTGCATATCAGTATTCCAGAACATAAAACACATACCACTCTTTGTCGCCATTACTAATATAATGCCATGTTTCTCGGTCCTCCAAATTTGGAAATTTCCTCTGTTATACTTACCATCTTGCGCTTTTTTGTTCTTTTGCATGTTAAATAACAAGTAAAAAACGTAAATATGACACAGATAAACTTTAAAATACAGTTCTGTCAATGAAATTGACTATGTTATACATAGAAAAACTTTACATCATAAGCAATTGTAGTCTACGACGTAATTAAGACAATTTCCAACGAGTGTGCTCCCCATCACCGATTATTCGCGTTTGTTCGTTATACTTCATAGTGAAATCTGAAATTTTCAAATAAAATACAAACCATTTTGATCACTGGCGTGCTAAAAATATTGTGTCGCCTGTCATAAATAGCAAGTGTGCCAATGGTTCGTCATCCCTGGTGTAAAGATTCTGTCTTAGGATATTTCCTTCTATTCAAAATATACACAGGTTCTTAAGTTGCTATCTGTGTCTCTCTGTGTATAATGAACCTGTTTATCAAGGAAATAGACCTAGTGCTCTTATCATCATGGTTAAACTATATATCGTTTTATTGATTAGAACTTTCTTGCAAGTTAGGGTTTCAGTTTTAAAAATTCATTAATTACACTAGAGTCTTTTTTAATGATAAAATATGCAAATTGTTTCCAATTATATTCTTCTTAGAAGTAATTTAAGGGTTCAAATAAAATTAAACAAAATCGCGGTTGCCAATATTTGGATTTGTCATGCAGCCGCAATGGTTTCCAGTGTCTGGGTGATTGCAGAAAGGTTTGAAGGTAGAATTACTGTTTTAATCCTTGGAACCCTTAATCACCATTCGAATCAATATGAAAGTTTCTTTCAACGGGCCTCGTTTCATGTAAGAAAACTGAGTAAATGAACTGCTGATATTCTGGCCAAAGGAAGATATCTCTAATCTATCAGGTCCAAATACTATTTTGACCTTTCTTGAAATATATTCTAAAATAAAAATTTGAAACTAGCAATTAGGAAGACCTTTTGACTCATTCTTCAAATATTAGGCAAGATACTGGTGCTGTGTTTGTCAACCAGGGACGTGTTCAAACTGGACACATTAATTCTTGACGCAAGGGACTTGAAGCCTCTCTTACCTGCAGCATTTGTGGCTTTAAATAATAATTTCGAATTCTGCCCTTAACCCGAGAGAAGTCGCGCGGGGCACAGAATCACTCCAGGCTCACGAAATGTTTAATTTTTTAAGATTGACTACGTTCGAACTGGATTTTAAGTATAAATGGGATAATTTTCATAATATTTACTGTCATATAATTGTATGTATACAATTATATAATTACATGTATATATAATTATATATTACATAAATATACATGTATATAATTGTTTTTAGGACATTTTGACAAAAAAAATTATTTAAATACAATATTTTGGCAAAAAATTAACTTAGAATAATCTTTTTTTCAAAATGTTCTCCTTTTGTGAAAAATGCTTCTATTATAATAATATTTTGCCTGTATATAGCCCAGATCTCTCTACAGAGGCTCAATTAGAATTTTTGAAATATATATAACTTAAAAGTGAGTTTATCCATATTTTACGACAACAGAGGGGAGAATTTTTAAGAAAAAAACGCCAATAATTATTTCAATGGGTCGTAACTCTGAAAATAATGTGAATTTTTCAAAAATTCTAGTTGAACCTCTGTAGAGAGGTCTGAACTATATACAGGCAAATATTATTATAATAGAAGCATTTTTCACAAAAGGAGCACATTTTGAAAAAATATTATTCTGCCAAAATATTGTATTTAAATATTTTTTTTGTCAAAATGTGTTCTTAAAACAATTTTATGCATATATTCTAATCTAAGTGACAGTAAATATCATGAAAATTATCCATTTATGCCCTTTTGAAAAATCACGGTTCCGAACGTAGTCGGATACCTTAATTCCATTTTTAAAAAAAATCATGATTTCAGTGTAGTCGGATACCTTAAGGTACTTGGGCTGACTGAGTACCCCGTGCGACCACTATTGTTCCAAAATATCTTTGATGAACAGGCTACATTTTTCCACTAGAAATGACTGAGTGATTTTGATTGCTATTTTGTACGACTCCTTATGGTTTACAAATGTAAATTAATATAATATAAAAATGAAATGGAGCATCTGTGAACTCTATTGGGCAAAGTTGAAACTTTGGAAAAAAATTGATCAAGCATGGGAAGAACCTGATGAAATAATGGATATTAATCAGGATAGTAAAGTAAATTTCAGAAAAGCAATAAACAGATTAGGTTTGAGTCGAAAGGAAGAGTTTGCCAATGCTGTCTAAAAAACTCCATCAAAAAAAGATATGAAACCACAAGTGTACCACATGCAAAACACACAGCGCCGTGTCAAAAAGACGCAAGCAAGCAAAAGTTCAACAGGCTCTATATATTTGTCAATTATCTAAACACAATAAAACTACAATAACTTGAACAAAATATGACAGTTGTTTTAACTGCAAATATCATTCCGGTAATGTTAGTAAAAAGTGTTTGTGTTCTGTGTCCTTTATTAGAGTCACACGGCATTTGAAACTTTTTAGTTCAGTTTGATTGGGTTTTTTCTCAAATTATCAAATAAAAATTTAAAAGTAGGTAAGTAAACTTTATTTTAATTAAATTATTCACTGCAGTTACAATTTTTTTATCTTGTACAAAAACAATAATAATAATAAAATATCGTCGGGTCCCCCCCAAAACCTCTAACATTAATATCGAGTGTGCGACTTCACCCGGTTTAAATTGCTTGGAAATTGTCTAAAAAAACTTGATTCATGCATTTCTTATTGTTTATAATTTCTTGGAATCGTAGATCAAATGTGCCCTTCGACTAGGCCATATAGAATAAGTCATAACCACAAAGAATTGATATCAATAATCATTATATATAAATATATTAATTATCAAATACTGCAAAAATCGTAATTTTGATATTCGGTCTATGACAATTTTGATGAAATCACAAAACCTGGCTTAATAAAAATCTCAGAGCTTCAGAAAAAATAACTTATTTATATACGAATCTTTTTAAAAGGTTAATTTTTTTAATTTAATATTTTTTTACAAAGACATTCACTGAGTTTGTATCGAAACTTTTAACACAACAGTTTTAAATTGACCATCAAAAGACCGCAAAAAATTGATCGAGGTAAAACTCTATTCAGTATAAGAACATAAGTCTAATATACATTTTGTAGTTTTATTTTCTTCGAACTTTTTGCGGATTGTACCACAAGATGAAACTTAATTATAAAATTGGCAAGAGAATATATATTTTTATAATAAATACATTATGTATAAATCTATTTTCTAATATGAACTTGTTTAAAATTTTTGAAATATCAATTGTATAATTATAATTTTCTCTTGTTTTTCAGATTCTCTTAAAATAATGAAATACGACTCGCACCTAGCCCTTTGCGCCATTATCCTTTTGATAACAGCGGGTGTATTTGTGGGCGTTGGAACTACAAATTTATCAGCAGATCCTCCTTATTCTGGTCCGTTGTGTATAATATTTGGAATGCTATTTCTGCTTACAAGCGTTATTCTTTGGGTATATGCAGCCAGAGGTCCCCTGAAACCTGTTTTTGAATTTCACCAAGAAGCTTTGAAAATTCGAAGGGACCAAGTGACAAAATGTCAGAAAGAGATACATATAAAAACTCAAAAGGACGTAAAATATCAACTGAAGCCAAGCATAAAACCTCAACAGGGGCCAGATCAAAGTGGAAAACACAAATTAGAGCCGATGGAAAAAGTGAAGCAGACTAGAAAGGAGCATGTACAATTGACGAATACTATTGTGTAGGTCTCATAGCATCAAAGTATTATAGTACGATTATTTTCTTCATTTTTGCTTGTAATGTTTGTTAGACAAACGAAAGGAGCAGTTTTGTGTGTTTTGTATTATTTTTATACCATCTATTAAACAAAGTCAAGTTAAAAATTTTCCTGACTTTAGTTATCATTTTTTTTTGAAATTAAGAAGAGCCTACATATGGCCCTAAACCACTGTATACAGCAGACATTTTATATGGAGTGATTAAATCAGTACAAAAATCTGCTTTTACCAGTAATGAAATTAATTTTCCAAAATACATTTATTATGACAATGAAGAGGTTCTTTGACAGTTCTAACTCACATATATATGTTTTTACCTGTCATTTCATCATAATTTACATGTAATCAAAATCTAAGAAATGGCTGAAATAAAGTAAAAATTTAATCAGAAATTTTTGATTAAAGGAAAAACATCACCTTTGTTTGTTTTTATTTATTTATTTTTATTATCTGCTTCCAAAAATTTCTTTTTGCTATGTTTTCTTGTTTTGGTATGTTTTATGTACAAACGATTTTCATATTGAAAAAATATTGAAGCAAGAAAGTTAGAAATTGCCTGTGAAGATTATACGGCTCAGATTTGAAATGAATCAAGGTATCAAATTTAATTTTCGATCAAAAAAAATCCCCTTTTTAATTTTAATATTTTAAAATTTAAATAATTGGTTATTCTAAACGCGGCAATTCGATAAAAAGTTACAGGTGTTTATAATAATACAACATTTATCCAAACAAAGTTTTTATAAATGTTCAATCGTTTTTTTCTCATGACTGTACTTTTTGAAGTTCGTGATATTTCAAAGATGATTTCCAAAAACTAAAAGTGCATTTAAAATCCATGAGAGAGAGAGAGAGAGAAATTTAATATAATTTTTTTAAAAGCTTATACAATTTTTAATCTTGGGTGTGAACTACAATATATGAAATTAAAGAATTTTTTTAAATAATCGAACTTAAAGTATTAAAGTGTGTGTGTGTATTAATCACTAAAAGTATAAAAAAATCTACAACTGCGATTGACTGTAACTTTAGATTCAATAGAACCATTTAAAGTTTTCAGTAGATTCCCACACACACACTAGAATAGTATTTAAGAATGTACTACAGCATTTTTTTGGACGATGTAAGACATTCCTTAAAATAATTTTAAATTTTGCATCCTTCCTCCTTTTTTAATTACTTAAAAAATATGAAAATAATGTATGAAATATACATCATTTTTTCATATTTTTTAAGCATAAAATGTTATTTACTTATTGAAGTATATTAGTGAACAATTATTGTTAAGAACCATTTAAGTATGTTCTTGAATTATACACATGTTCTCTCCGCCTTGCTTTAGATCAAGTTAACAAACCATTTTTTTGGTTAAAGTAATCTAGATTTGCCTTTCACAAATTATTTTGTGTAATTTAAAAATCCTTATTTTTTATCCTATTAGATTCCAATTTAATATTATAGAGAGAAGTCAATCTTATGATTTTTTTTTCTTACTAATTAAAAAAAAACATTTTGTATTCCAATTTTGTTTTAATCCATTTCCAAAGAAAAATGAACGGAAATGTAAGACCTTAAAACCATGTTGAATCTAGAAAACTTAGTCGTAAACCTAAAAGATTGCTACTAAGTGCATCTCTATTGAAGAAACAATTATGTTGGTTCAAGTCCCTTTGTAAATTTACCATAATTAAATTGAAAAAACGGCGAAAACACCCTCTACCGGCTATACGTAATGCGCAATCACGCTGCATTTCTAATCATTTGCATATCTCCCCGACATATCCTTATTTAAACAATCAGTTGATGTATTTCCTGTGGCAAAAACTGCAAAGATTAGCTTGAGAAATATAGAGCATAAATTTTAAATAAGTAAAAACCCTTTAGCCATGCTCTAAAGCAGCGGTCTTCAAATTGAGTTCCACGGAACCTAGGGGTTCTATGAGTAACAATAATAAAATCGAAAAGAAAATTATAAATTAGTATGCAAAATGGATTAACGTTCTCTATAAGTTTGTATAACTACAAATATCTAATTTTCATACCAATCATTAAAAAAATAGATAAAATTTTATTTATGCACAATATTACTTTATTTTGGAATACTTTTAAAACGTTTATTATAATATTTATAATAAAAGAATATTAAACAAATTTCATTTTATGCACTACCCACTAGATTGTGAATATTCTATTGTTTACCGTCTTGGGGGTCCCAAGAAATAATTTCACACTCGTTAGTGCAATGTTCTGCAAAACAAAATATTTTTCTAATGGAAAATTCAAATTTTTTTTTTGTTAAATTTGTGGAAAAAAACAACTTTAATGAATTTTTGACACATCAACAGATTCGAGCTAAAATCTAAATTTAAGCAAGAACAGATCCTGAATTATTGGAAGCAAAATCCAGCAAAACACACAGCTATATACACTTTAATGTTATTGAGCATAATATACTTGAAAATATTTCTCTACGTGAGTGGTTGCAGAATTAGAATGTTAAACTGCTGCGATTATTTTCGATAGACCTTGACTTCTACAGTTTGTGCTAAAAAAATGCAAGACTGTACTCCAGTTATATTCGATATAATGCATGGTTAGAAAATACACTTAGTTAAAAAATTAATATTAATGAATAAATAATATTAGAAAATTACATTAAATATATATATATATAATACTTTTATAACAAATATAATAACTTAAAAAAATTGTCTATATAAAGTGCCCTTAACATACTGATCTCATCTCATCTAAAGATATACCCTTTTAAGTGTATAGAATGGGGTTTCCTGAAGACATCTTTGGTATTCCAAACTTTCCCTTACAGTCCTAAACGTTCCGTGAGTCGAAAAGTGTGAAGACCACTGCGCTAAAGTATAGAGAAGTATACATACAATAATTACTAATCCAAATGAACATCCCAAGACTGCAAAACAAATACCCGCCATTATATTAATTATTTATATAGAATTTATTTAAAGTTTGTAACAGATTATAAATTTCTAATTAATATACATTTTTTAGTATTCACTCTCTAAATTAAGGGTACTTCTGTTTAAAGGACCAATGGGTGTTTCTAATTAGAGATTTACTGTACGGACACATGTGTATACCCCCGCATTGAGGGGTGGAGGGGGCAGGGTTCTAGGGCAGTGGTCTCCAACTCCCAGTCTGCGGATCAAATACTACCGGTCCGCACAAGAAACATTAAATTATTTCTCTTTTATTTACTGTTGAATATTTTTCTTGGGTTTGGGCTACTTTTTAAGAAAATTATATTCCTTGTTAAATCACTATATACATTCATTTTTTGGTGTAGCTATATTTTATTCTGAAATCACGATTAAATACAATTAAATTAAAATTATTAAATCAAATCAGTCTAAAATATAAACAATCAACATCCTCCTCTTCAGCGGGACGCTGTAAAATTAACAAACGTTGACCAGTCAGCGGTGATAAAAGGTTGGATAACACTGCTCTAGGAACCCCAAGGCCTGACTGCCGCCAAGTACCTACTCTTTGTAAGATCCGGCTTGGGGGCCCAAAACCTAACTTTGCAGGGGGCCCAATTGTTCCGCGTTACGCCACTGGTTGGAAATGAATTCAGTCAGTGAAAACAACTCTTGAGCTCGTATTTTCCAAGCGATATACGAGTTTAGAAACTAAAACATAAACTAAAAAAAATCTTAATTTAAATTTTAACTTACAAAGGACAATTAAAATAAAAGTCAAAGCAACGATACAAATTAGAAAAGTGTTCAAGGTATTACAACTAAATGTTTAAGTAATACTTTTATATCGTAAAAGCTTGTAAAAAACTTGAACAAATGGTACTTGAGCAAATGGTATGCAGAATTTCATAATTATCAAAAGAAAATTACGAGATTTTAAGAATTTGTATATCCCTTGTCCCATAAAAAAAACTAATGAGTTACACAGCTTCCAAGTACACAATGAATTTGTGTGTGGAATCTCTTTTCTGTGCTGCCATCTATTGAAGAATGAAGGAAGTAGCTGTATCAACTTATTGCTAACTTTTATGATAAAATAATCCTCAGAGAATTCTGAGATTAAGTAAAAGTTTTAAAGCTTACAAAAAAAAAAAAAAAATCGAGTTCTTATTTGTCTGAAAGTTAATTGTAATAATATAACTAAGCTTTAAATTTTGTGCACACACAACTTTCTTTCAAAATGTTTTAAAGTAGTTATTAATGAAACAATAATTTTAAAAAATAGAACAAGGAGCGTTATTTTTTTTCAAAAAAGAAATAAAGAAACGAAAGTTAAATGCGAAGAAAGTAAAAAGAAGCAAAACAAAAATTAAGGTTAAAATTTAAAATGTCATCATGTAATTAGATAAAACAGTTATTATTTTTATATTTGAAGCCATTCTTCAAAATTTTTCAAAGAGCGTGTACGTGAAATAAGAAAATATGATTAAACAAACCAATTCTTCATATCTAGTATACATTATTATACTTAGACATTTGTTTCGCAAATCTCAATAATATACCGCCATCTAGTGGGGTTGATTCACATTAAATCTGTCGAGGCTTTTACTCCTTACATCAGTTAGTGTGGAACAGTTATTCTTTGACCATGAATCACAATTACGAGGCCCGTTGCCAATAGCCATTGTGTTACTTCTAAGTGCATCGTTATTAAAAAATTATTTAATCAATCAATTATATATTAAAAAAAAACAAATAAAATAATGACATATTTAATTGTTTCAATTGTTGAATTAAATATATACTTAAAAATATATACTTTACGCTTATTTTAGCTTATAATAATTATTTTTTTAGTATAAACTTTAAGTAGTTTTCCTCTGTTTGTTTTTACGCATTCAAAGTGCTTCTCCTTCCACAATTATTCACTTATCACTTCCATTTTTTTCCCCTATAGTTTATATATATATAATGCATGTAACAAAATTAGGTATCCATTTTGCTGTCAACTGAATGCTTTTTTTTAATTATTAAAACGTAGGAGATTTTGGCTTTTTGTAAAACTTTAACATACATATCAAAATTTCATTTTTCTTCCCCAAAACTAAATAAGTTATTGTAAAATCGATCCCTAAAGTTGTTTAAAACATTCTTAGGAATATTACAAAAACATTTCCGGCCAAAAAAAAAAAAAAAATAAAATCAAAAAAAGTATTATTTTAAAATTTTCCCATATTTTTCTTAAAAAAATTTAAAATTTTTAAGACTGTGAATAATATGTATACAATTTCATCTCGTAACATTTTATTAAATAGAAAAATTATATGAAATGCTAAAATGTAATTTTTAAATACATAAATAAAAGAAAAATTTTCAAAAGGTCTCAAGTCTACTTAAAGCTCAAATTAATAAACTTGAACTGAAACAAATTATACGACCTAATTTTTCGGTACAAGATTTTTTTACAAGGCTATTGAGAGGAGATACGACAGCTGAAAAAAAAAAAAAGAGAATAATTGAGTTATGAATGGCTTGAACTGTAATTTGTTTTGAAAGAAATCATTCCGTTACCATTCCATGCCGAAACGTCTCTTTTCAAAAAGAGAAATTCAGGGTACCAATTTCAAAACAAAACACCTCTTATAGAAGGTATATGGCAGATTAGTTAGGAGAGAGATTACTTAAATTATGACAGAAGTATGATCATAATCCCGTTTTTTTTCCCACCATCCCTAAAAAAGCAATACAATTTTAAGTGCAAGTAAATCTGTATTAAGACTATATTTTAAGCTGAAAAGAAAAAATAAAACTAAAAATGTCATGTTTAGTTTATATGTATGTTTTTAAATTTATTTAAATCGCTTTTAAAAACTTTTTTTTCCTTTCCTTGTACACACGCATGTATATATACATAAAGTAACAGTTACAAATTTTTCCTCATACCTATATCTTATGTATTCCTTTTACTTCAGAAACTTATTGAAATCGACTTACCATTTACGTTTTGATACAAATAAATTCGAACAAATAAAATATCTCTGATTTAATCTATGTAGTTCCAAGCAAGAATTCCAGAGAGAAAAAAAAGAAGAATGTAAAATAGCACGGTTTTTGTTTTCCTGACAAGCAGGGATTTTTACATGTAGTTCTTTCTTTCTCTCTCTCTCTCTCTCTTTTTCTCCCCTTATTCAATGAAATCACCGAGGAAGAATGAACATAATTTGAATACTTTGATTAATTTTTTTTGAGAATTATTTAAAAACGAAGAATTGGAAAAAAATTGAAGGGTACTTTTTTTACTTTAAAATGTATCAAGGATCTTACAGATCAACAATTAAAGTAAGAAAGGTTTTGTCATTTAAAAAACAAAATGCCTACAAGCAATTATCATAAAAAACTTATTTAAAAGCTATTGTCCCTGAAGAAATGCCTTATTCTAAGAAGTTTTTACTTTCCAAATTGCTTCTGTGATCTTCGTTTAGAATTCTGTAAGGAAATAAAAGGTATTTTTCCGCTTTTCCTAAATTGAGTTCCATGTTATCGATATAAAAGAATTTTATTTCTTATTTTAGTGTATTTCAGAGAAATAACACTTTTGTGTGCTATATGGGAATACATCAACATTTACTAACATACTTTTGAAGCATTGTAATTTTTTCTGAAAGGAAAACTCGTTTCGTAAGTAATATCTTTGTTAAACATTTAAGGTATCCGACTACGTTCGGAACCGTGATTTTTCAAAGGCGTATAAATGGATAATATTTATGATATTTAGTGTCACTTAGATTAGAAAATGTATATAAAATTGTTTTAAGAATAGTATTACAATAAAAAATTATATAAGTACAATATTTTGACAAAAATGAACATAGAATGACCCATTTTCAAAAAAATTCTCCTTTTGTGAAAATTGCTTCTATTATAATAATATTTTGCCTGTATTTAGCTCAGACCTCTGTACAGAGACTCAACTAGAATGTTTGTAATATATAACTTAGAAGTGGGTTTATCTTTGTTTTACGACAACAGAGGGGAGAAATTTTTAGAAAAAAGCGCCGATAATTAATTTAATTGGCTGTAACTCTAAAAATAATGTGAATTTTTCAAAAATCACAGTTGAGCCTCTGTACAGAGGTCTGAGCTATATACAGGCAAAATATTATTATAATAGATGCATTTTTCACAGAAGAAGAATATTTTGAAAAAAAGAGTATTCTAAGTTAATTTTCCCCGAAATATTGCATTTAAATAATTTTGTTTGTCAAAATTTCCTTAAATCAATTTTATACATGTATTCTATTCTAAGTGACACTAAATATCATGAAAATTATCCATTTATGGGGATTTTTAAAATCACGGTTCCGAACGTAGTCGGATACCTTAAGTTCGAAATAAGGTATTCGGAATTATGTTTAGAGAACAAATATACAATATTAAGTTATTAAGTATACATACATGTAATAACTTAAATTAGTATCTACTCAAAATTCGAATCTATTTTACGTATAACATCTAATTCCTAAATTTGAATACTCCATTTCAAAACGCGTCTAAATTTATCCTTTTCTAAAGCATTAAAACATTAGGTAGATAGATTTATTCGTGATTCTTTACACCTTGAAATTTTGATAGTTTTATTGGAGATTCCAAGAAATAGAATATCATTTATTTATTTCACGCGCATTAATCAGGTTTCCATATTCCCTAGACAATGATGTGATTTCTATAAATAGCTAATTATTCTCTTCTCCTGAACACATGCTTGTTTTAGTTTTCTATTACGTTTTTTCTTTTTTTTTTTTTCCTTTATATAAAAACCTTGTATTTGAATAATTCCCTCTGGTGTATTTTTACTCTTAGAGTAAAGCCTACACTCAAATATTTCTTCTAAAGTTAAATTAAATACAAATGTTGTGATCTATATCAAGAATCTTTTTTTTTTCTGCCACGACTAAAATACTATAACTGAATCGCATCTTCACTTCAATACCTTACTTTAATGCAACGACTGAAATTTGAATTTTCTCTTGGTATATATATATAGTCTTGATCTCTACAAACAAAGATAAACATCCAACAATCACATTTGAAAAACACAAAGACAGTAGAAAAATCACACAATGAAAGACACATGAGCAACCGGATTAAAATTATAAAATGGATGCTGCAGTATTATAAACATTGCTGACTTAGGACAGCTAATATATAAAATAATTCGTATAAAAGTGGGGTTGAACATGTTTTTTGGCCAGCCAACCTTCCCCTTTTATGTAAATCATACTGAGCAAAAATCTATTGAAAGTAATGGATAGGAATATCTAAATCCATTACAAGATAGAGGTAACTTACCTAAAAATTGCATTTGAAAATGCAGAGCTCGCGCTAAATCTGAGGGCAATAAATAAGTTATTGCCAGATTCTGGACCCTAATGCAGATTCAAAGCATGTGATTGGCTGAAATGTAGCACTTAACAAAAGTATAAAAAGAATAGAAACAAAAATTAATAAGAGAGTTACAAATTACCATATTTTCAGTGACACTAGAGTATATATGAATTAAATAATAAGTAATTTTAACTAATAAGAATAATTTGTATGTATTGTATATATATATATATATATATATATATATATATATATATATATATATATATATATATATATGTATGTGTGTGTGTGTGTACACAATATATACAAATTATTCTCTGTAATTACAAGGGTTTCTTTACAAGTACTTAATTAGAGAAGGAAAAACAACATATATAAATTTTAAAATATACAGTTAGAAAGTAAGAAAAATAATATTACATGAAAGGATTTGTGATACCTGGGGATAATTATTTCAGAATAAATATGTATCCCGAAACAAATCTGAAAATTGAAAGCCCACGTGCAAACCGAACAAGAATTTTTAAAAGCACAATTAACTAATGAGCAGCAGGGATTGATAATGACCTTTTATGATGATGAATTTCCACTCCATACATTGTAAACACTAGTTGTTCAGTAGAGTATATCAGTGTAAAGCTTATGTGTGATATGATCTTATGAAACAGGAAACCTATTTTCTCTCTCATACAAAAGCCGACTTAAAATTTTGAAACTTGAATCTGTTTTCCAGTTTACCGGCTCACTTGATTAATTGGAAATGAGTTTCAGCTTTACCTTTATGTGTTTATAGATGGTATACTCGGTCATCGCACGGACGAATTAGAAAAGTATAAAAGTCGAGTTTAAAGCACATAAATGTCAAAAATAAAAGAATGCTTTCGTGATAGTAATTAAGTATGTTTTTATTACTTATAAATTAATTCAGGAAATAGTGTATCTACTTTTAAAAATCTTTTGATGTATTTTGCGGGGAAATTTAAACATCTTTCTTTCACCTGGTTATTTGAGAGGATATTCTGCAGATGTACACATAATCAGGAGCATATATATATATATATATATATGTTTATTTCAAAAATGTATAAGTTTAAATATATTCTAAATTTTAAGGTATCCGACTACGTTCGGAACCGTGATTTTAAAAAAGCACATACATGGATAATTTTCATGATATTTAGTGTCTCTTAGATTAGAATACATGTATAAAATTGTTTTAAGGACATTTTGACAAAAATTATTTAAATAAAATATTTCGGCAAAAAATTAACTTAGAATAATTTTTTTCCAAATGTTTTCCTTTTGTGAAAAATGCTTCTATTATAATAATATTTTGCCTGTATATAGCTCAGACCTCTGTACAGAGGCTCAACTAGAATTTTTGAAATATATTACTTAGAAGTGGGTTTATCCATATTTTATGACAACAGATCGGAGTAATTTTAAGAAAAAAACGCCAGTAATTATTTAAATTGGTGGTAACTCTGAAAATAATGTGAATTTTTCAAAAATTCTAGTTGAGCCTCTGTAGAGAGGTCTGAGCTATATACAGGCAAAATATTATTATAATAGAAGCATTTTTCACAAAAGGAAAACATTTGGAAAAAAAATTATTCTAATTTAATTTTTTGCCAAAATATTTTATTTAAATAATTGTTTTTGTCAAAATATCCTTAAAATAATTTTATATATGTATTCTAATCTAAGTGACACTAAATATCCTGACAATTATCCATTTATACGCTTTTTTAAAATCACGATTCCGAACGTAGTCGCGTACCTTAAATTCGTTACTTTTATGCTAAAATTGAATAGAAAAGACAAAATAAATGTTTTTAATCTTATTTTTATTTATTAAATTATATTGTGAATTTTTTAAAAAAGTTTTCCAAACCTTTCCAGAAACGTATCAAATTAGAGGGAAAAAATGAAACATTTCTAGAAAGGAAAATGAAAGTTTAAGAAATGTCTTGTAGTTATACTACTACAGGTACAACCGATCCATCCAGTATGGTGGATATGACCCTCGGTTGTAACCGAGTGGGTTCAGGTTCGAATCCCGAGTAAGGCACGGATGTATTTTCTTCGAGAAAAGAAGTAAGACTTTCACCTGCAATGAATTCCCGTCTCGAATGGAGCTCTCTTCCCTTATGTTATATGCTAGGGATCATCATTTGTAATAAATGTCTATATATTTCTGTTCTTTCACACTTGCATTTCATATGTATATCCTAGAATAAAAACACACAACTATACACGTGAGTTACTAGGAAAAATACCCACCTGCTCAATTTATTGTACTCGATATTAAAAGATAGGTTTATGAGCTTTTATAGTTTTTTTATTCATTGCAAAGTAGTTTCTGAAACATTTTTCTTATAAATTTATTTTCAAAAATATAAACACACGCACATGGAATATATCGTTACTTTTTTCTTCATATAAATCATTTTTTTTTTTACCCATGAAATACTGGAACAGCATGTTTCGGAATACTATAAAATTGATTTAAGTCGAACTGTGTGCAATCAGAAGATTTAAAATCATCTAAATAATAAATTTACCCAATTTATATTTCTGAATATGTGAAATATTTAAGAATATAAAGCCTGTATTTCAGAAAATAAAAATTTCAAAGTATAAAAGATGGACAACTAATTTTTTCATATAGTTTTCATGTTGATAATTTTCCAATTAAGCAAAAAAGTACTGTTTTATACAATCCAACATTATTGATTAAAAAATTACTATTTTAATGTGTATTATACTTTGTAATAAATTATAATCATCCATCTAAAGTAGGTTCTTTTTTTCTTTTTATACCGATCCCAAGGATGTTTGTCTCCCAATAATCAAAGCAATAGCTTTCTTTATTTTCTAACTATGATACTATAAGAAGTTCAAAAATTTGATGTATAAAATAATACACATACATGAAATTCTGTTATAAGGAAAGCAAAATGCTTTCAAAGATAATAAATTCTGAACTAAGTGATACTAGTTTTAGAGTTTTCACACATATAGTTTCCATTTCTTCTCATGTCTTTTCTTTATAGGAATTGTTTCTAAGACTATGAAATGTTAAGATATTTCCATGCAGTATACGCTCTCAAAATTGTATTAATATCTATCGCAGACAGCATTTATAAGTTGATGTTTGAGTTTGGTCGCAGACTAACCTTATATATATATATATAATAAACTTATGCATATTCAAGAAACTGAATTCATTAATTAGTCGTGATATTTCAAACACACTAATTCTGTGAATGACATTCAAAACTCTTTCAATATATTTTTAATTGTATTGTGAAATCTTTGAAACACCAAAGCTGAAAGATAGAAACTAGGTTGGTATATCTTTTAAAATTTCAATTTGTAAAACTATTTCTGTCTGCTAAAACCATTATTTCCACAGTACTTCAATTATATCATACGATTTTAAGCAATATTTGAAACATTATGAAGACTTATTCTGTAGGCTAAAATTTAGTCTAAGTATAACGTCTTAAAATGATTATACAAATGTTAATTACAAATATTTATTGAACATGGAGATGTATTTCGACTGTGTATTTATGGATACTTCGTTTGAGTATAGTTTTATTAATGCGGGGAATTAATCCTTCCAACTAAAAATACTGCTGGAAATTACCATTGCATCATGTTTTCAGTTTTATGAACTCTAATTACATAGACTGATTGTTCACGTGATTACATTATAGATTAATCTCAATACAGAGTGATTATATGGTAACGGGACAAATTCTCAGGGAGAGAGAGGGGCCCAGCTTGCAAAAACATTGATTTCTTTATGTAGGACTTTGTACAGGTACTTGTATAGTCGTACATATAGTTGTGTCTAAAGGGAGTCATATTGATCACATACAAAATGATTAATATCAATCACACACAAAAGGATTCATATTGATCACATACAAAAGGATTCATAATGATCACATACAAAAGGATCCATATTGATCACATACGAAAGTATTCATAATAATCACATACAAAAGGATTCATATTGATCACATACAAAAGGATTCATATTGATCACATGCAAAAGGATTCATATTGATCACATACAAAAGGATTCATATTGATCACATACAAAAAATTCATATTTATCACATACAAAAGGATTCATATTGATCCCATACAAAACTTTCGATACAAAAGGATCCATATTGATCACATACGAAAGTATTCATAATAATCACATACAAAAGGATTCATACTGATCACATACAAAAGGATTCATATTGATCACATACAAAAGGATTCATATTGATCACATACAAAAGGATTCATATTGATCACATACAAAAGGATTCATATCTACCACATACAAAAGGATTCATATTGATCCCATACAAAAGGATTCATATCTAATCATATACGAAAGTATTCTTTATTGATCCATAAAAAGGATTCATTTTGATCACATTCAAAAGATTCATATTAATCATATACAAAAGAATTCATTATAATCACATAAAAGGATTCATATTGATCACATACAAAAGGATTCATATTAATCATATACAAAAGAATTCATATTGATCACATACAAAAGGATTCATATCGACCACATAGATCCCATACAATACATCACATACAAAAGGATCCATATTGATCACATAAACATAAATGCTTATATATTAAAGAAGATAATATTTTGAAGGTAGCACATTACACAAAAACATTCACAAATCATAAAAACAATAGCTCGAAGACGCACGAGCTAAATTTAGGACAGACAAGAAAGCTCTTCTTCATCCAATTTAAAAACACTTCTTTTTAATCAAGCCTACGAAGCCTCCAGATTGTTTTTACATCACACACACGCACGCGTTATATATGAGTGTGTTTTGTAAACGATTGTCTTCTTTTATATAACTCTTACTTACATTCTTGAATTTGGTAATAAAATCACAGTATAAATTTTAAGTAGGATAAATCATTGGATATTTTTTTTAAATATCGTTTTGAATTGAATGATTTCTTACAATGCGTTATATCTCATAAAAATAAAAGTAATAATAAACATCTCAATCACACAGTTATTTCCCTGGAGTTGTAATAATAAAACTGATTGGTTATTCTAACGTCGTTTTAATAATTTGTAATCGTCAAACAATTCAAGGAGATTTCAATAGTATTTATCGAAGAAAATATAATAGTGTTTTGCGCCAGCAAAAGTTTACTACCATTACAGTATTTTCTATATTTCGTTTTCTTCCTTTCGATAGTGCCATACATATTTACATACTAATTTATTTTATAAATATATTAGTGAAGGGATGGGAACGATGCCATTTTTTCTAAAGAAATGCTAAATGAGGTATACACGTGCAGTCAAATAATTTTGACTTGTGATTGGGAAAACATATAATAAAACTAAATACTAACAACACAAAACTCTTTATTTACCACAGAATTATACATTTTGTATTTTATAGTAGTAAATGTTTTAGTTAAACGTATAATTCAAATTATGTAAGGTAACATTAGTGTGATTTCTGCTATTGCAGATTAGATGATAAATAAATTATATTATGATCGGGTAAGATGATTCTTTTTTTGCAGAATGCATGCTGAATTAGAGTCATCTGCCAAATGGTTTCTAAGCAAGTCTTTAATGCTATTCATTACTGAAAATAATGACGCGTAGGCATAAGGTCGAGGAAAATATAATAGCATGAGCCTGCTTCTTCAAACAGTTAAACGTATCTGGAATCGAATTTAATGTTCCCAAAATTTCGTTACTGACATTTTTTCCTATTTTGCCTATCAAAATTTCTGTTTCAATCAATTCTAGCTTTATTTTTCTTTTATTAAATTTTTGAATTCATATTGAACTAGACTAGAAATCAATAAGTTGCATTTCAAAGTCTTCAATTCCAACGTCGAACTGGGGCAAGTTCAGTTTATCAAATGATGTCACATCAGGGTACGTAATAAACTCAAGCGTTTCTGATAACTCTTTGAACAGAGCGAATCTCACTGAAAATTCCTTGATTGAAGAATCAATCGTGGTTGATCGTTTTGATAGGTGGCGTGCCCAAAATATAGTGCCGCGTGCCAATGGTTCGCCATCCTTGTACTAGGGTATTTCATGTTCACCTAATGGAGGAACAACTCCCATTGTAAAAATTATACAACTATTCACGCTCATAGCTCAAATTGTAAAACTGTAATTTATGTAGTTGTAAATTCGCCGTCTGGTTCGAAATTTTTCTGACAGTTCAGGATGTAAATTTCAACTCAAATCTTTTTTAAAAATTTCTGTCTACATTCTTGTTTCATGTGTCCTTGTTTTGCAAAATTTGTCCTTGGCGCTCTTTTTGAGTTAAGTTCACCTTTTTATAAACCATATTTACTAACTCTATATACCTAATGTGTATATAAATTTATTAAAGCATCACAAAAAACTTGTATATACAGAGAGGTTACAAAATATTTTATGCCCATATATATTAATTAAAAAAGCTCGATAGCATATTAATGATCCTTACTGATTACTGATTTTTTATTTACTTTGAAAAATTTATATATATATATATATATATATGTAATAATTCCCTCTAACATACTTTTAATTAACTCTTTTTAATGATCTATAAATAATCTTTAATTCTTAGGTTTAAAAATAAACATTGTAATCTTAATCGTAATCGGCTAAACCGAAATCCCTATCCCGCGCATTCTAGCCAATCAGAACTACTATTACGTAATAGTCACGCGCTTGTGCACTGTTAGTATATAAACATAAAATCTGATGTAATCGCTCTCTTTCTCTGCTTGCCGCCATCATGTAAGATTATAAATACTTGCTGCTTTTTTTCTCTTTGTGTTGTGTTCTCCAAAATGCCGCTGTTTACTCAATGTTAAAATGTAACGTAATTGTGCTTTAATCTGCTGATGTGTGCTCATAATAAAGGAAGTAAAGCTATTCTGAAGACGTCGTTTTCATCAAAAATTGATAACCACATACAGCGGCCAACACTACTTCAATATATTTCATATATATATTAAAAGTTCATGAAAATATTATGAAAGTATTACTTTTTCAACAATCAAAGCAGATCATATTTCGAAAGATATACAGTCCCCACGGTACATAACGCCATGTCAGCCATTTAGGCCAATTATTGATAAATAACTGCCGAGTAATGTCTCTTGAGAGCAACATCATTTTCATCCATATACTGTATCAAGATAAATCAATTATTATTGGGCTGTTGGAGAAGGCATGCATTTAGTTCGATTTCTGATTACAACATACGTAACTTGAATATGTTATTTTATCAAGGGGAATTTTATTTCTATATCTGTTCTTTAAAAAGATTATAAGAGGCTCGAAACATGACTTGTGTCAATTGAATCTAAATTTATACATCATACTTTATTGTAAATTTTCTTTATTGAGAAATTTTAATTATTTCCTTTTAAAAGAAAACATTTAGAGAAAAATCACATATTGCTAAAAATATTTTTTATAAATAAGATTATTTAAACTGTGGTGTATATAATCACTATGTTAATTATTCGCAATCCTCTTTGTCGGAAGTTTCTTCTTCTTCTGTCTTATATTTATGCAGAGGCTACTTTAAAACGGCTATAGTCCTATTTTTACCGTCTCAAATAAATAAAATGTAATTTATGTCCTATTAAAAGGATATAAATTTTCTTTTTGGACTCAAGTAAACACTCCTGCCTACTGATTTTAAAATTGCTGGTCTGAAAGGAATTTAATAGAATTTGAAAGGAAAATCTTGCGATCTAAGGATTCAAAGCAAGCTGATTTTAACTGACAGGATACAAGGAAGCATTGTTGCCCTGTCAATGGATCTGATAAGAGCTGCCTCCAATCGATACCTTCTGTTAACAGGAAAAAGAAAACGAAACGATAAAAAATTACGTTAAGAAATTAAATTTATGTTTTAAATAGTAAGGAACGCTTTACATCGGTATTAAGATTAAACTTAAAGTAATAAATTTAAAATGTTGCATTTGTTTTACCAAAGGCTTAAAAAATTTATAATAAATATTTTATTTTCGTTTTTCTTAAGGCTTATATAATTCTCTATTGGTGATTAATATACTCGAGAACGTATAAAAAAGGCGAAAGTATGGGTTTTATTAATTCTGATAATTATTTAAATTAAATAAAAGTCATGAAAAATTGCTTTCTTTGCTCATCATGTAAAGGGACTTTTTATAATCATCTTTATAGAGATTTATAGGAGTTTGTAATAATCATTTATAGGGATATTTTACTTATTAATTTAAACATATGAAGCAATTGACCATAAAATAAAGGTAAGAGATTCCTGACATTTACCAGTATTTAAAATATATAAACCTCTTAACAATATATATAGATATAGATAGAAAGATATAATTTATTTGTCCTTTTCTAGATGGTGCATTTTCAATGTAACACTGCATGTATATATGGGTAATAATTTAATATTTACTTATAGAATTCTAGTCTTACATATTTTTCATCTGAATCATAATTCAGAATACCCTGTTTCGATAAGCTGCTTATTTCATCTCGCATTAAATACTTAAAATCTATAATTTGGCTGATTATATATAATTTGGGATTCCTCATTAAAAGAACCCTGCAATTTATACTGATTTATTCGCGGTACCTTACGTGTGCCTTACTGAGAGGTCGAGAATTTCCAGAAAACACTTACGTAATTTCTAAAATTTATTAATATTTCTCTTCACTTGAACAATGAATTATATTATTTCTGAAACATCTGTCCCTGTATTTTCTTATATAAAAATGTAGAAACAAGATAATTATCTCTTTCTCGGTTTTCCGTACTCTTGTGGAAAGGATACCGAATGTTTTCTTCTGATATGAACATGTGCCAAAATATGACATAAATGGACTCTTTCTCTCGTATGTTTCAATAACATAAATATATTCTTTATTTGCAACTCAATTTTACTTTTTTCACGATTACATTCAACAAAATAATGCATTATTTTTTTCTAATGGCCCTGTATTTTAGCAATTTAGGCTTAGAAGACACGACAAGTCTCCAAATGTTAGAGACATTTCATTGTGGCACCACCTAGCGGCAGACTCGTTACTAAATTTGGACACTTGAATTAGTTTTTAATTCAAGCTCTCGTCTGATGCTAAATATTGCCTTGATTTAATTTTGCCGAAAGTATCAGACTCAAATTGATACTCAAGGGATCTTTTACATGCCACATAATCATATGACATGCGTGCCTACGATTTTTGCTTTCAGAAAATCTATCGACTCCTGCTGGGGTCGAACCCGCAACTTCGGCCTTACGAAGTTGCCACTACTCTACCTTTAAGCCACCGGAACCGACAGATGTTGCATTATACGTATGTATGAGTGTCCACTGCCTGATTTTGAAAATGCAGTGTAAAGAAAAGTGACAAGAAAATGATGCAAATTTTAGGCATTTTTGCTGAGCATATCACCTCCCGCTGTAAACCTAGAACTTACTGATTACCTAGTGTAGTCACTGATTCTACCGTTGTGTCGGGTTGAATTTAACATCAGATACTCTCCCTGTTTACCGATTCCAAACATCTACGTACGTGCTCGTTGCCTTTTCACCGTCATACAGAGCTGCGGTTGCCAAAGCTTTTGACCTCACGTCCCACTAATAGAATTTGTTAAACCAAACTATGAAAGCTTTATTAATAAAACCATAATAAAATAAACAAAAAAAAAAAAAAGCTGTAAAACAAAACAATTAAAAAGTGGTTTAAGTATATCAAACTTTTAGTATTATACATTCCTAATGTGATGGATGCTCCTGCCTAACAGAAATAAGATTATGGATCTTTGGATATAAAGTTGTTACTGCAAGACGGAGAACTTGATTTATTTCAAGCTGAGATTGGTTCCGTGCTTTGATGGCTGTGACAGATGAAAAGGCTATTCCACATAAATAAGCTGTGGAGAATTTTCATCAGAGTTTTCGTCGCCTGTTCAGTAAAAGAGCACTCATTTTTTTATAGAAAGCTAAAACTGAGATCTAGATAAGGATGAATGAAATTTAAATTTGAGAGTTTCGTTGGATGATAGGTCGATGAGTATTTCTTTTAGATCAGCGTTTCTCAAACTGTGGGGCGCGCCCCCCTTGGGGGCATGACAACTCTACGAGGGGGCGCAAGCACATTGAAAAGTTAAAAACAAAAGAATTAAAAAAAATTGTTAATTTAATGAAAGAAAACAAACAAAATACATTCTGACATAATAAAAAATAAAATACACATTTACACTGGTATATTACACGCATAAATGTACCAGTGATACAGAATGTGAGTGCATTTGATAATTTATTTAACAATATTAAGATAAGAACAAGTTTAATAATTACCAGTGACCCCATGGGATTGCTTTATATAAACTTATATAAAAAAATTAACACTTATCTTATAATTTGTATGGTTTATAAATAGTCCCTTAAAACTGCCAATTAAAAGTTTTACGATTCCCAATGCCAACAATTTTCCACGTAGGAACACGTATGTGATGTTGTAATGGGGGCGGGAAGGAATAAAGAAGCAAATAATCTGAAATAAGTAAATCATTCGCAAACATTGTCCAGGTCCATTTATTCCAAAGCTTTCAGAATAATTTTATGAATAACCGTGCACAGAAAAGATCGTACTTCGGAAAGACGTATATATACGTCTGGGGAAATTAACGTTCTGACTGAGCGAGACGTCTATATACGCTGGTGGTACTTGAGAGGTTAAAGTCATATCGTAGCTTTAGCATCAAAGTATAGTATTATTGAGTTCAATGCATTGTTATTATATGGGGGGGGGCTATGAAACTTATGATTAATTATTGGGTCGCGAATGTTGAAACTTTGAGAAGCACTGTTTTAGATACATGTTTCAAATATTATCCTGAATTTTCGTTGTACACGGATCTATTATCCACATATAACAATGTAACTACTGCAGTATGACTTATTTATCGGGGCATTATTCTATGAAAAAGGCTTATAATAACTTTTCACGTATTGTTATGAATTGAATCATGTTTTAATGCATCTTAAAACATAACTTAACTTGATGAATAAGTATATTCCCCATTTTTGAGGGGACCAGCGAAATTTTTTCGCGGACCACCACTTTGGCTACCTTTGATACAAAGAATAATAATTTGATATATGTATACAAAATCTCAGTATTACTTTATCAAATAATAATTCAGATAGATACTTTTTTGCATTTTGTATTCTGTGATTTACTTACACCCCTTAAAAAAACTTTTCCCAGACAAAATTTAAGTTTAAATAAACATATTTTTCCAAATCTTCCTTCCCATAATTTTTACGAATCGCTGCATCTACCTAACATTTCGCCTTTCTAAGCAGATTATAAAAATGGTACAACTCAAATTCAAAAGTAATGTCTTAAAATTTATTATTATATTTTTTAAAGAAATAGTAAGATGCAATGTCTTTACTTCTTTTTAACCTCCGATATTGCAAAAGTTAAAACAGAAACATTCAAAACAACCCAGAGAAAAAATATTTTTAAATAAAACTTCTCTCAAAATAGCTCTTTCTTGAAGTTCTTACTCGTGTCATTTTAATCTCTTTACTGCCCTGAATATAGAATAAAATTGAAAATCCTTCCTTAAAAATATTTTTTTCTGTGTTGACAGATGCATTGAAGTATGTGTGAGTATTTTTTTTTTCTAAATCTCTCTTAACGTATTTCTTTTCCTTTCTAAAATTTTCCACTTCAGTCACGGTTTGAGGAAAATGCATGTTTTTTTTTCTCAAACTGTGCCTTAAACTTCATGCGAGAAATTGTAGTATTGAAGAATAAGTTGATGTTGTTCTTAATGCTTAGAGACATAACATAAAATATATATGAACGGGAAAGAAGTCATATTTTTTACTAAAAACACAACAAAAACTACATATTTACGTATAAGGTAAACACTGTTTTTTGAAGTTCTATAGTAAAACTGCTCATACACGCGAATGTTTGCCCTAAAAGCTAAGCCAAAATACTCTTCCATGCAGAAAAAAGTATCTTAATAGCCATCAAGGGAGCTATAGTTTTTGGTGCTGTTCAAACCCGTCATTGGATCACTTTCTAAAAAGTAACATAAAAATTTTATTTTTTGAAACCATCAAAATGCATGCTGTATGACTATTACTTCTATTTTTCTATTCTATCTATAGGCCATGATGTAAATTAAAGAAACAAAATAACTCGATATTTTAGGGTGAACTTCGAAGTAATTGTGAACACAACTTTGTTACAGATGAATTAGTAAATGGCAATAGAGTATGAAATGAATATCATGTTTAAAAAAATTTCATTTTAATTAATCTTACAAATTTTTTAGGTCTTGACTGTTATTTTCATTTATTAAGTGCACTATCTGCAAAGAAAATATCTACGGAAAGTAAAACAATTATGTAAAGCAATCATCGAAACTGTAACCATAACTGCAGAGGTCCATAAATCAGAAAAGGGCATGAAAAAAAAGCAGTGAGAATTTTTATAATTATGCAATAAATTCGTAATAAAATGGAAACTGTTATTACATCATGTAATCAATTACAAAAAATATATAAAATCAATATGTATATCAGATGTTAAGAAATAAAAAAATTAAATCCTTACGTGGCCTCTTTCATGAATATTTCCCCAATTTAATTCTCAATGTCTTTTTTATCCCCTAGTGATCATGATGGTGAGAGTTCGTGGCCAGTTTGGACAAGTTGCGAGTTCAAGCCCCAATGTCTTTGAGAATTCACCGTGTAGAGGGGTTGATGCAAGTTAAATCTATCGTGGTTCAAATTTCTTCCGTCAGCGTGGTGTGGAAGTTTCGAGATGGACTCTAGTTTAGCTGTTATCCTCGTCACTTAAGGTATCCGACTACTTGAGACAACTTTTTTTTTGAAAAAGTGAAGATATGGGGATTTTTTTGTGATTTTTAGATTTATTTAGTATATTTTAAGCAAAAAAACGTAAAATTCAAGACAGAAAAAAAATTTATTATTATTAAAATGGGAAAATCTGAAAATGTACAAAAATTACATAAACGGGGCCTGCTCTGTACAAACATTTTTCAAACAAATTCTAAATTTTTTCAATTTTAATGTGTTACTTGTTATTCATGTTTAAAATGACCTTCAGTATAATAGATATTTTAATTTTACAAAACAGAAAACCTCTATCTTAGTGACTATATGAAATTGCTTAAAAACAGTGATTATATTCACTAAAGGACTGTAAATTTTGAAATAATAATACAGTGATTGATAAATCTGAAGTAAAAAAATACTTCTACTGTTATAAACATTTACAAAAGTTTAAAAGAATTATTTTGAAAACTTTTTTAGCAATCGCTGTCCGCGTTTGAGTTTTTCGAAAAAAAAAACATTTCGAGTAAAACGCATTTTAAAGTTTGACATCTTGTATAAAAGTTATGGCATCTTCTTTTTAGTTAAAACACTTTAGTTTTTTTTCAAGAGAATGGAAAACAAAAACTTGGTATTTTTTTTAAGCTAATAAAAATAGTCTATAAATTAAAATCATAAAACAAATTTGTCAATTTTTGAAAAAAAATCATGATTTTAGGGTAGTCGGATACCTTAATAGTGGTTCGAAATTAAGAAGTCCAAGGTCCATAGCCGTCGGGTTGCTTTAAAAAGCGAAATTAATAAACACTCATTAACCCTTTTCTACTGTGGTATATCGGGTGGTCATAATAATATGCTTCATGGTCGGCGACGCTTATTTTAATTCAAGAATTCATCAAAGAGCATTGCGAATTATTGCGTGTAAAGCAGACAATGGTGTTAAATTAATAAAAAAAATATGGTATGTGTGGTCAAAAATAAATTATATATATAGAAACTCAGACATCCTTCTCGTCAATGTAGCATTCAATTTTACATTTATTTAAATAAATCTCCTGATGCTCTAATATAACTAAAGTAAAACTAAAATCCGGTAATTAAATTATTTCTCTTTTACCGTAAATTTTTTACTGTGTTTTAAGTACAGTATTATAATATCCTCAAGGAGCCCTAAAGTAATATGGAACACATAACTTACTGCGTATGATGAGACTCATGTTGTGAACTGTTTACATTCATTATTTTTCGCACTTCAGTAATATTAAAGAAATTTCTTCTTTCCTTTCTAAATATTATATTATGTATTCAGCGACGATATTCAAATGTTCGCTTGAATGTTTTTGTTAAAAAAAAATCATCACTTATGAGTAGAAAACAATATTTTTAGATATATTTGATCCACAGCTCACAGCAAATTTAGTAGTTTTTACTTGTATCAAATAAGATGAAATTGTATATTTTTAAAGTAGCGTTATAGGTATATTTCCTACAATGTTGATTATCTAAGAGCTTTGGTTGCTAACGATTATCAATAATTTATTTCATTTTTGTTATCGGTTAAAGATCACAATGTCCCAGATGTGAACAAAACCCTTTCTTTTAGGGTTGATTCCAAAATTTATAAAATGGCTAAAGTTTCGCATTTGAAATCGGAAAAAATTTCATACAGCTTTTACTTACCCAGACTTATATCAAATCATTAGCCGATAGTCATTTAAAAAGGAAAAAATTACATTTATTTTATGTCCGAAGATAAATATGTAGCAACCCCGTATTTCAGATTTCTCTCTTTTAGCGGTCAGTGCCATAAGGTTTACTAATAAAAATTTATATTTTTTATTTTGTCTGTGACTTCTGAAAAAACAATATAAAATCCCGGAATCAAAGGATTTTACAAAATTTGGACATTTTTTTAGAAAAAGGAAGAAAAATTTTAAACACCAATAATTCAAACTAATATCTTCTAAGGAATAAACCAATGTTTTATTTATATTTAAAAGAACGGTTATAAATTGAAACTTAAACAAGTAAAGTGTATTAGTATTTATAAAATTGCGCAATCAGAATAAAAAATATATTCACAAAATTACTAAGAGTATTTTATAAGTAAAAGTAATAAATCTTTTAAATACACAAGCGTATCCGTTATCTACAAGCTCCTCTGGGTATTTCAAGCTATTGCGTGGCTCTGTTTTTTGAAGTCAATTTTTGCAAAAGTCTTTGCTGGTGGATCTCAAGTTAATAAAATAAACATGCTTACCGGATTTAAAGTCGGTAAGTCTTATAGTTCAAAAACAGGAATTTTTTTTACCTATATGCACCTGCAACCTTGCCTTTTAAGTTAATTACCATAAAAATCGTTCTGAGAGGATTATTATTACTGCTTCAAAATAAACTTGCATAGTTAGACAAATCAAAACTCTAATTCTGAAATTGTAAAAACGATTTATAAATATAATTAAAAAAACTAAATCCACCATTTTGTATCATTATCGATTCAGAATTTAAGAAGTTTGTTTTATTGTATAACTGAGAGATAAGCAATATTTTTAATTTAATTCTTTTCATTTTGAATTTTTAAAATAAAAGTTATTTGAAACTTTTAAAGTTTCTCAAAAAACTTATCAATGGAAACCTTTTCTATAAAATGTAGTAACACGCATGAAAAGTGGAAAAATCTCAGAAGCAAAATGAATTTAATGAAGGATAAAAGGGGCGATTAATTTTGTCTTATCACGTTACCAAATTCCAATGTCTTATTAGTTCCGCTTTTCTGACATCGAGAATATCTTTCCCATTTATTCATTTCTTATAACACTAAAGCTAAAAAAAACAAATAAAAGATCATTTATAAAAATAACATTAATCTATTCTATATAAAAGTTATCAGTTTTGAGGAACGCTTCGGATTTCCAAATGAAATATTATTGGGAATTTGACATTATTTTACCTTCAAGATATATATCCGTTTTTATAAATTTCTGTGGAAATTTGATGCAATTACTTATTTGTATCCAGTGTACATACTTGCAACATATTTTAGAATGATCGAAATAAAATGAGCAAATATGTGTTTAATACTATATATTTACTTACTTTATTTCGATATCTACATCAAATGAAATCGACTAAGAGGAAATGATAGGCGTAGTCCTTGAGTAAAGTGAATTTCTCATGGATCTCACATCATCTGCACTACAGAGCAGGATTAAGCAAGGAGCAGTTGAATGATAAATATGGAGAGACTTGAGAAAATCCCCTTGAAGAGGGTTCTGAGATGACTGCATTTCGGAGTACACGAATCTACACAACGTGTACGGACGCTGTGAAAAGGATCTGCTTTTTAAGAAACCAGTGTAATAAATAAAATCTCAAAAGTAGTACTATTTATGATTAAGGTATCCGACTACGTTTGGAACCGTGATTTTGTAAAGGTGTGTAAATGGATAATATTTATGATATTTAGTGTC
>BMAV01007068.1:6053-18176 GCA_019973955.1 Trichonephila inaurata madagascariensis
CGCAAAGGGTCGTTGTGTTCAAAGTAGTAGGAAATATTAGCGCCACCACAAACACACACACACACACACATATATATATATATATATATAGTGTTGGTCAAAATTGTGAACATTTTTGAAAATTGTTATTTTTTTTAAGTTTGTTTACATCATTTTAAAGAGAATTTAATACAAAAGACAAATTCAAATACTTGCAACGCAAAAAAAGGCATGCTGCACAATAACTCTTGATATACATTAGATGCTGATGATAGCAGTGAGTTATCGGTTTTTATTAGGGTAGCCTTTATTTTTTATTACAGCTTCGCATCGGTGTTTCATTGACCTGAAAATAGTTTTAAGTCCTTCCTTTGTTATTACACGATGCCAGGAAACAATTATAGCTTCAATTAGTTCCTTTTTATTTCATGGGTATCTTATTCGGACAAGAGTTTTCAAGCGGTGCCACAAGTTTTCGATAGAATTGAGGTTAGGACTGTTTCTTGCTCAGGTCAACAATGATATTTAGTCAAGAAGCAATGACATCAAACAAAAGAATAGATTAGATACCTAGAAATAATTGTGTGACGAGAAAGTGATCTCTTTCCTACGTTAAAATTGCAAGACAGGTAAGTGGTTCAGTGATTATCTCAAGACTGAAAGTTTTGTTTAAAATGTCAAG
Source organism: Trichonephila inaurata madagascariensis (assembly GCA_019973955.1). Taxonomy (NCBI): domain Eukaryota; kingdom Metazoa; phylum Arthropoda; class Arachnida; order Araneae; family Nephilidae; genus Trichonephila; species Trichonephila inaurata. The sequence continues at coordinate 6,715 of BMAV01007068.1, forward strand.
GGACCAATTTAAAAAAAAACAAAGCAGGAAAAGGCTGAAAAAGGTGCACCCTATCTGTTGATGACATAAGAACAAAAGAACTATGTCTCCTAGATGGAAGAATGTCATCAACAGACATCAGAAGTTATTTGAATGATGTTGGTGTTTCTGTGAGGTTAAGAAAAATCAGATTAGCAGATGTTAGACTAAGAAGGTAGAATTCCACGAAAAAAAGCCTTATCTCAATTTACAGCAGCGCTAAAAAGATTTCAGTAGTCAGAGGAACACATTAATTGGACCAATGATAGGTGGTCACAAGTTATATGGAGCGATAAAACTAAAATATATCGTTATTCGGTAGTGATGGTCGAAAATATGTAAGACGTAGAATAGGAGAAATGCTACATCCTGACTGCATCCAGGCAACTGTGAAGTATCCACATAGTTTTATGATTTGGTCGTGCATATCAACAGATGATATTGATTGTTTTAATATCATCGGTGGGACACTGAATGTCAAAAAATACAAGGGCTGCCGTAGCCCAGTGGTCAAGGTATCAGATCATGGCAGGCATGTCATGAGTTCGAGCCCAGTACCACTAAAGACCCACCGTGTAGGGCAGCGATGCACGTTAAATCTGTCGAGAGCTGAAACGTCCTCCCGTTGGTGTGGTGTGGTAGTTAGGAGAGGGGGTGCCAGCTCAGGTGTCGTCCACGTCACTTGACCATAGTTCAAAATTACGTGTTCCGTCACTAAAAGCCCTCGTGTAGCTGAACAGTGTGACGTTAATATTCACTCAGTCAAAAAATACACTCGTAATTCCAAACCAACCACAGTCAAGAATAGGGGTCGGCTATCTTTCAGCTGTGGCGTGCCAAACCAATCTACCTATAAGATTCAGCGTGCCACACAGTAGGACATTTTTAAAATAATTCAATGCCCGCTATAATACATGCAGTGAGTTGAGGCAGTGCTCGGTAACCTTTTTATCTCTGCGGACCGGTCAACGTTTGATAATTTTTCCGCGTCCCGCTGAGAGTGAGACATGTTGATTGTTTATATTTTAGATTGTTTTGATTTAACAATTTTATAATTTAGTTGCATTTAAATATGCCTTCAGAATAAAATATAGTTATACCCAAAATGAATAAAAGTGATTTAACGTGGAATATAAAAAAAGTTGCGCAAATCAGAGAGAAATGCACTACTTTAAATAAAATAGCAATAGTTAAATGTTCTTTAGGCGGCCCGGCACCCTTTGATACACGGACCGGGGGTTGCGGATCACTGAGTTAAGGAATAGAGGTCAATAATATGGATTTAGTTTTATATATATTAATTTCACACCGTTTAAAGATATTTCTCGACATAAAAATAAACAGCATAAAATATAATTATTTCTATAACAAAAATAAAAATAATTAAAATTGTATATTTAAGTATTATGTATTTTTAAACATACTCTTATATTAAAATAAGAAATAGACAACATAAAATAGAAATATTTCCCTTCATTATAGTAAAATAAAAAGGTAAATAAAAATATTAATGCGAACCTAGTCTTTGAACCACTCTACTTTCATATCGCAAAATTAGGGGTATAATACGTGACTTTCAATTAGACACGATTCTCAACATTCAGTTGTTAAACAATTTCGTCGCGGACTCGAAATCTTTTTCATGCGAGGAAAGAGCTTTTAATTAGATATACAGAATCAAAAGCGGAAAGCAGTGTAAATGCAATTTTCTCTATTCAAACATTTTAATCACTCCAGCAATGTGACATTCAATAATTTACAAAATAGCTGTAAGTTTATCTTTAGAGTTATCTTTCAGTTTTTTTTCGCAATTTCGTAAAACTCCGTAATTCTGATGATCTTTGCCAAATAAGGTCCATTACAAATTTATCAACTTCCATCCACTGAAAAATTGACAAATTTTTAGAGTAGTGTAGCATGCCATGGAGAATGGTACCACGTGCCATATGTGGCACGTGTGCCATAGTCTGCCGACCTCTAGTCAAGAACAAGTTGGTCTTCTACTCTCCCAATCTTGTACACCACACCAACGTGAGAACTTTTTGAGTCTCGACAGATTTAATGTGGCACCACCCTTTCTATGTGAATATGTGTGCATAAATAAAGTTCGCATTCTCTTTTTAAAGATAAAACACCGTATTTTCTTTAAGATGCTTTTCACCTTGTTAAGTTGCACACATTGTATTCATAGTAAATAAATCTACTAAAATTGCTTGAAATCTTTGTGTGATTATTATATCTCCTAAAATATTGTTATGTTGTCGTTATAGGAAAACCAGGCACACACAAACAAAAAAAATTTAAATAAAGAACTTTAACTTGAACATAAATTTAATTTCAATCGTGAAAAGTAAAGCACTCATGTTTGTCACATTAAAGATTCCTTTTACATTTTTCGCAAATTCTAAATAGTTGTTACTGTGTGTGTAGTTATTTTACAAATATCTCTATCATATTTTTAAAATTTTGTCAAAAAATATCTTGAAAATTTTTTTCCGAAAAATTTCGATGAAAAACAAATTTCAACTTAAGGAATTGCAGAACCTGTTTTATACATTTTTGTCTCATGTTCTTTATATGTGGTTTTAACTGCAAATGGGATAAGTAAATTAAAAAACTTACGAGAAAGCGTGTTAAAAATGACTGTACCACACAAAAGAAGCTTATTTACTATGGCTTGTGCTGCCATCTATTATACAAAAGATGTAATAGTGTTTCCCTTCACTTAGCTTAGTAGCTTTGAGTTTTCTAAGCAGTCGGTTTAGCCATTGGGCGTTTGGGGCGAGCGCCCACGGGCCCAGAGCCCGAAATTGCCCGGATAAGCTGCACTTGACCAGATTTTCTGGTTATAAATTTCGATCTTACAGTGCCAAGAGGGCTTGTTCCAGGGCTTCTGCTCCCAGGATCCGAAATGAGCTTAAATCGGCACTGTTTCTAAGAATTAAATTTGTTGTTGTTGTTGTTTTTAAAAAATAGTATATTGTAAGATTTGAAACATTTAAACAGTTGATACACTTATACTTTTATGATAGGTCACTTTATCTCTATTTCCATTAATTTTTGAAGAATATTTTCCAAAGTAAAAACTCTTTTTCTAATATGTACACCTCCTTCAGAGTCATAATTTTGGGAGAAGAGACCACTCAATTAATGATAAATTTGTGAAGTTTTATTTTTTTACAGGTATTAAGTTTTAATAAAAAAAAGGTACAATTTTATTTTAGAAGTAATAAATTGGCCTAAAAGGAAGTACAGGAGATTCTGCATTTTCCCTCTACTTTTAATTTTAAAAAAAGAAGTAATTTAGAAATTAAAATTTATGTAAATTTTAAACAGTGAAGAACACATCTTAAATATGAACGTTGTTTTTACCAAAAAAAATAGTGAGATCATGAATATAAAGATAAAAAAATCATTTTATCAATATATTGTTTTTTTTCCCAAAAATATAAGTATGAACTTGCTAAAATACTGTTAGCAAGCCCATCTTGTGCCAAAAAAAAAAACTTTAATTTCTTTATATATAACACTTATATAATTAATACAATTTTCTTTGAGAACTGAATTAATGAAATAGCAATAGTTTTGAAGCTTTATAATACTATTTAAACCATAATTACTACAATTTTCTATGATGATGAAGAAACTTTATTATGCTGTTATCCACTGAGTTATATAGATCCTCACAATCATTACCATAAATCGAATAAATTTCTTAGTCTTTCAAATAATTAATGATAACTCCACTACTTTAAATAATAGCTGTAACTATGAGATTATTTACAGTATTTTGGAAAATAGATTGTAATAATTTACTAAAAGTAGTAATATAATTTTTAAAACCATCAGGAACCATAGAGAAATTTAATAGGTTTCTGATAAAATTTAGGAGTTTAAAATATGATGCCTAATTTTTTTTCAGAAAAAACAAGTAAACAAAATATAATTATTAATGTTTCTATCAAACTGCTCAGTTTTATTAAAAAAAATATTGTTTTAGAAAGGCATGTATCGAAAATGCTGAAAAAATATTTACATATAAATACGGCATAATTACCAGACACCTTTCCTATAAAAACACTAATAAAAAATCTTTCTGTAAATTTTTAATTTTATTTTTAATATCTTTACAATATCATAAATAATTAATTTTATAATTTCGCTTCACGAGCCAGCGTCCATGTCGTATGATTATGCGGCATGTTAAAGATCCCTAGAAGGCCTGTTTAGCTTGAGTTCTCTCGGCTAAATTATATTCCAAGAACAATTTCTCATCGTCACAACTCAGGTGCCTCTCTATGGAAAGGAAACTGGGTGCCAAAATTAAATTGCGGTAATTGGTATCCAACTATATGGTGCCACACTAAAAAGTGTTACCAGCTTCGGAGGAACGTACTAGGTCTACAATAGTAATTACTAAAATGCATCCCTATTTGAAAGGGGAGGGGGGATGTAGTTCCTATGCTTGTAGATTCTAGTCTTGTAACCATTAAGGTATCCGACTACGTTCGGAACATTGATTTTGCAAGAGCGTATAAATGGATATTTATGATATTTAGTGTCACTTAGATTAGAAAATGTATATAAAATTGTTTTAAGAAAAGTATTACTATAAAAAATTATTTAAGTACAATATTTTGACAAAAAATGAACATAGAATGACCCATTTTCAAAATATTCTCCTTGTGTGAAAAATGCTTCTATTATAATAATACTTTGCCTGTATATAGTTCAGACCTCTGTACAGAGGCTCAACTAGAATTTTTGAAATATATAACTTAGAAGTGGGTTTATCCATGTTTTACGACAACAGAGGGGAGAAATTTTAAGAAAAAAACGCCGATAATTATTTCAATGGGTTGTAACTCTGAAAATAATGTGAATTTTTCAAAAATCATAGTGAAGCCTCTATACAGAGGTCTGAGCTATAGACAGGCAAAATATTATCACAATAGAAGCATTTTTCACAAAAGGAGAACATTTTGAAAAAAGGTTATTCTAAGTTAATTTTTTGCCAAAATATTGTATTAAAATAATTTTTTTTGTCAAAATGTCCTTAAAACAATTTTATTCATGTATTCTAAATATCATTAAAATTATCCATTTATGCGCTTTTTTAAAATCATGGTTCCGAACGTAGTCGGATACCTTAAGATGTTCAAAATAATGCTAACATTATTTTTTACCTGAGGATTCCTCAATATATTGTTAATCTTTATAATTACTATATTTATTTTATAGTGTATTATTACTTTCTTTATTTATTATTGCTATAATCATTACGTACAGTCTTGAAATTTGGTAAGCGGATTCCTTTCATCGAGTAGAGATCCGCTGCAAAATGAGTTTTGTGAAATTCGATCACCAAGTAGTGTTGTAGAGAATTAAGGGGCGTTATAAGCAATTAACTCCTTTTTTAAACTATTAGACAAAAATCTTGAAATTGAGTTAGCAGATTCCATTCACTGAGTAGAGATCCGCTATAAGATGGGTTTTGTGAAAATCGCTTCCTAAGTGGCGTTGCGGGGGCTTAAGGGGCGTTATTTCCATTTTTAAACTATTAGATACACAGTCTTAAATTTGGCAAGCGGATTCCTTTCATGGTGTAGAAATCCGCTACAAAATAGGTTTAAGGAAAATTGATCCCAAGGGTCACTGACGGGGATTAAGGGGCGTAATAGATAAATATTTCCGCTTTTCAACTACTAGACCCACCTGCTTGAAAATTAGAAGGTATGTTCCATTCATGGAATAGAGTTCCTCTTACAAAGAGTTTTGCAAAAACGGACAGCCAAAGGGGTAGGGTTGCGAGGGGTTAAGGAGTGTTATAGAAAAATTCCTGCTTTTGAATTTAACCCATTTACTTGAAATTTGTTTTGAGAACGTTTCTTTAGTTGAATAGAGTTCCACTAAGAATGGATTTTACGGAAATTAACTCCAGGGGGAAGCGGTGGGAGTTATTGGGGCGTATTGATAGACAAAATTCCCGTTTTCGAACTGCTAGGACTATAATAATAAAATTTGGCTTGCATGCTTCTTTTGTTGAATTGGAATCCGCTAAGAATGCTCTCAACGAGGTATTAATGATAAAAATTCCATTTTTGCTCTGTTATATTTAGACTTGAAATTTAGCACGCATGTTTATTTTATGGAGTAGAGATCCACTGAAAGTTGCTTTGGTGGAAATCCACTTGATTATTAGGTTATGTGGGCGCAAAAAAATCTTTCTACTTCTATTTTAGATATAAGATGAAATTAGATATTATAATTTATGACCTTTTTTTATCAAGAGGCGAGAGTTACAGCTATAAATATATTTTTCAATACAATCGAATTCTTAATGCTAGATATCAATAATTTATATATATGTAAACAGTATATATTTATACAACATCGTGAAATACCCAGTGAAGTGGGTGGGTAACGGCTAGTGTAATTATAACTACAGTCGGACCTCTATTTAACGAAGTCTCTAAATCCCGAAAAAAGTTCTATATGTGAAAAATTCGCTAAATAGAGATTCATCTTTTAATACACTTTAGAAACCCCAAAAAACAAATTTTAAATTCATGAACACTACATATTATTTTTAAAAAATTAATTATTCACATATTTTTTGTGAATTAATGTCTATTTATTTTATATATCTTACCAATCAAAAAGAAATCTGCAAGGAAAACAAGAAGAAGAAAAAAACATTCTCCAGGAAAACACTATATTTTCAACATTAAAAAATAATTTTATATTAAAATTAATGAACTTCTTAATGAGATTTTCTAATTTTAAACCAACAAGTAGTTTTAGGCATACAATATTTTATAACCAGAAATTTTAAGCATAGACTCCCACATGCTTCCTTAAACTTAAATACTGATAAAATCTGTTTATTTTATTTGAATTTAATGTTTGAAAAATTATGGCAATTTTATTGCTCTGTGTAAGTTAAACACCCAGTTAAACCAGTTCAAGGTCATTGAACACGATGAAATGTGCTAAAACAGAGAATAATTTGAAAAATGTCCTGAAATATTTTAAAAATGAGAGGAAAAAAACTCGAATCACGATTGAAAAGGTTCGTTAACTCTTTTTATATAAGGCCATGGTAAGTATACTTACCTCCAACTGTATTAATTTTTAAATGTCCATAGTAAGCTATTTTATTACATTTCATTTGTGACGACACCCATTAATAACTTCAGAAAATTAAGAAAATTACAAACTCTCTTACCCACTTTGTTACCAACCCCCATCCCCCACCCATAATAACAGGATTAAAAACTTCCTCATTGATCTGGCAATTTCATGAAAAATAATATTGTAATTTGTCATCTATGAATTAAAAAAAATTATATAACATACAATTCTTTTTCCAGTTTGTAGTATTTACAAAATATATTTTATAAATATAAAACAAAAAAATGAATAAAAACCATTAATTTTATACTTTTTAATAGGCCCCAATGGGCAGGGGTACACTAAAGGGCAAGCACTTACACCAAAAAAGGTGGTGTTAAAAATCTAATTAATTTTATCTAATAAGCTAAATGAGTTTCTCTTAATCTCAATTCCCCACAAAAATTTTAATATACCTTTACAAGAAATAAATGTCCTGTTAAGGTATCCGACTATACGTTCGGAACCATGATTTTAAAAACGTGCATAAATGGATAATTTTCATGATATTTAGTGTCACTTCGATTAGAATATATGTATAAAATTGTTTTAAGGACACATTATGACAAAAAAAATTATTTAAATACAATATTTTGGCAAAAAATTAGCTTAGAATAACCTTTTTTCCAAATGTTCTCCTTTTGTAAAAAATGCTTCAATTGTATTAATATTTTGCCTGTATATAGCTCAGACCTTTGTACAGAGGCTCAACTATGATTTTTGAAAAATTCACATTATTTTCAGAGTTACAACCATTTCAAATAATTATCGGCGTATTTTCTTAAAATTTCTCCCTTCTGTTTTCGTAAACATGGATAAACCGACTTCCAAGTGATGCATTTCAAAAATTCTAGTTGAGCCTCTGTACAGAGGTCTGAGTTGAATACAGGCAAAATATTAATACAATAGAAGAATTTCTTACAAAAGGATAACATTTGGAAAAAGGTTATTCTAAGTTAATTTTTTGCCAAAATATTGTATTTAAATAATTTTTTTTGTCACAATGTCCTTAAAACAATTTTATACATGTATTCTAATCTAATTGACACTAAATATCATAAATATTGTCCATTTACACGCTTTTGCAAAATCACGGTTCCAAACGTAGCCGGATACCTTAAAGGGTTAAAAAGAAAATACACTTTGCTTTTCGGAGGTTATTTTACGAAGAAAATAGTAATATGTTCTTAGTTCCAGGAAAAGGTTCGCAAAATAGAAGTTCGTTATATGGAGGTCCAACCGTACACTGATAATTGCTATAGCTAAACACTGAGCTTCTCTCAATGCAACAAATTTCTTGGAATGTCATTGTGACTATATCACTAAAAAAAACAGTGTGTTAAGTTCAGATGATGTTATAGTCACATAACTGCAGTCCCTTGTTTCCAGCTAATCAGAGCATAAATTCACATGACGTCATAATTACATGATAAATGCAATCACGTGCTTCCAACCAATCAGTTCATGCACCTCTTTGTTGCCACCTTTTACTTTTCACAGAAGCTTTGGTTTAATAAATATATATTTTTGTCAACATTAATAATAATAATAAAAAAATACGCTTGATTTAAACGTACACGCGCGTGCTAAAGGTTTTTAAAAAAAAAAAAAAATTGAAAACGTTTTTGAAGAATTTTATTTCTTGAACATCTTTACCCAATAATCAAATTGGAAATTTCATCTAAATTTTACGAGTACAGGAACAAGCATAAATTACAAATTTAATGTCAGATTTAAGTTTAATGGAGAACATGTGATTGCATTTATTACATGACCATTATGAGTTTAGTTCATTGTGTTCTTATACCGAGGGTTTCAAAAGTCACGCACATCCACATGGTAATCCTTGCTGCTTAAAAACCAAAAGGGTTGGTTGAGATTTCTGTCAATAGATGGCAGCAAGAGCCTCGTCATAAGAAGTTTTGAACGTAGCTAGGATCAGTTTCAAAATACTTGTCAGTTGCAGTCAGTTGAGGCACAACGGGAAGTGCATGATGTTTTTCCAAGAGCAAAGAATAGCCATTGTGGAATTTTATTTCACTACAAAGTCTTATTGCAGTGTGATAAATGCATTTCAGCAGAAATATCCAGGTGAAACAGGACCAAATACATCAACGATAACACGTTCAGTGCAACGGTTCCGTGACATAGGATCGGTTGCAGACAGGAAGCGACTGGGTAGACCGTCCATAGTGAAAACGAAAGTGGCAGATGTGGAGACCGCTTTACAAAATAATCGAAAACTCGCTGTGCAGCTTTGGAATGTCACATACATCAGCATGGCAAACTAAACTTTCGACCGTTTAAAACGCACGCTGTCCATGAAATGAAGCCTCCCGATTTTGAGAAAAAGTTGCATTTTTGCAGATGGTTTCGTTCTTTCCTAGACACATATGGCATCTGTAAACTGGATAACGGTTTTTTTTACAGATGAGGCTTGGTTCCATTTGCATGGATACGTGAACAGCCAAAACAGCCGATATTGGTCCATCACAAATCCACACATTATACAGGAACGGTCCTTACATGGTGAAAATTTTGGTGTGCTGTGTCACCCCGTCGAATTGTGGGGTCTTTTTTCTTCGGTAGCAGCGTCGATTCGAATGTCTGCATAAACATCATTACGAAATTCATATCCTTGCTGAACAGTGATGAACAGTTCGCTTGGTTGCAGCAAGACGGCGCAACGTGTCATACATTACGGGGAGGTATGGAAGTTTTAACTGAAATTTTCGATGATCGTGTCATTTCCAAAGTACTTTGGCCACCACGTTCACCGGACTTGTCAATTGCGGATTTTTTTCCTTTGGGTACATCTGAAAAATGTCGCCTTCAGGAATAATCCCCATACGCATTATGAACTTAAGAGTAACATCCTTTATGCAATACCGGACATTAATTCTCACACACTTCGTAAAGTTTCGACTAATCTGGTAAAAAGAGTTCTATTGAGTGTTTAGGGGAAAACAGACATCATTTTGAACATTTACTGTGATTTGATCATGTCTGACACCTGACAATAAAGATAATCATTCAACCTTTGTTTGTCCTTTATTTGGTTTGTTAACATAATTCATCTCTCTTTAAAACTCAGCCACAAAGATTGATGTGCGCGACTTTTGAAACACTCGAATCTTTATCTCCATTCAAAAAATAAATTTAAAATGTTTTCCTTTTTGTTGTGTAGTGTATTTTCTTTGTTTCTCATTTTTTTTATTAGGGTGTTTGACAGCCGTCTGCGTTGATAAATTGACACAAAGTAGCTAATTCTTTCAATGTAAATTTATGCAATTAAATTTTAAAAAACAACTCTGCAGGCTGTTAAAACTTCGCAGATAGTTTAATTATGTTGGAGAAAAAAAAAATCAAAAAAATAAATAAATAATACAACTCAATTTTAAATGAAATATAAAATAACTCGACTCTTAATTTTTCATAATTTTTTCCTAATTGACGACGAAACACTTAATCATTAATTTTTATCATCAATTGAAAAACATTACTAGGTAATTTTCTAAAAAAAAAAAGATATTCTTCAAAAGTTACCCTGTAATAACGAATACAATTTAAATAAAACAGATCGTATCACATTAAAGTTCGCTGGCGTCGATCTTTTAATGATGTTATTTTTCTGAGACGTGCTAATTTAGTTTTTACCCCAAGCCATAAATCAGCAGCAGTATCGATCAACTCAACGGCAGAAGTGAAAACATTAAAAAAATAAAATGGAAGTTAATTGCCATCTCAAGTGACCGTCAACACATTTTAGAGCAATTTTTTGTGTCTGTCAAATCGAACTCTGAAGCAATTATAGTCCCCGAGATAAGACCCTTTCGGTCCAATCATTGAAAAACGTTTTAATTCGTATAAACCGATTAGAAAGTGACCTTCAATCTCTAAACTAAATTATTATTTCGAATGCATTTAATTGAAGCCTTTCTCTCGCGGATTCCATCGTCCATTAGTCATGAGGACACGCGACGAAAGACAGAGGAAAGATTGTGCCTCCAGGGCAATCTGGCGGTTCAAGTCCGTTCAGTCTTTTGTCGATCGAGGAAAGTTCGAGAAATTTCTGTTAAATCGGTTGCAAAGAAATGATTATTAAGTTATTCCTTCATTATCTTGCCAATATGAAATTCAAGTATATCCATAACTTCTGAGAATGATCTCAAAGTGATATTCTGGCAACTATACATAAAAAATGTCGCTACACTATCTCTCTAATTGTCTTGCCTCAAGACATAATTAAAATTAATTTTCTCTCCCCAGTG